>JAOWBR010169092.1:0-10938 GCA_028571145.1 Dionaea muscipula
GAGATCAGTAAAGGACCACTCAGTATTCTATCGACATTCCAGTGCTGGATGCATTTTTCTCATTGTTTATGTTGATGATATTGTTATCACTGAGAGCGACAGTGCAGGTATTGCATCCTTGAAGATATTTTTTCAGCACTATTTTCAGACTAAAGACCTTAGATCTCTAAAGTATTTTTTGAGAATTGAGGTATCTTGCTACAGGCGTGAGATTTTTCTGTCCCAACGTAAGTATGCTCTAGACTTAGTGCAGGATACGGACATGCTTGGTACTAAACTAAGTGATACTCCAATACTTTCAGAGGTGAGACTTTCGCCTACTGAGGACGATGTATGTGATGATCTAGATAGATACAGGAGATTGGTTGGCAAATTGAATTATCTTACTATCACTCGTCTTGATATTACTTTCTCAGTAAATGTTGTTAGTCACTTTATGTCTGATCCTCGAGTTCCTCATTGGGAAGCTGCTGTGCATATTCTTAGATATATCAAGAAGACATCCTAGTTGGAGGCTTCTTTATAGTGATCATGGTCATAGACGGATTGAGGATAACTTTGATGCAGATTAGGCTAGCCCACCCTTTGATCGAAAGTCCACCACAGGTTATTGTGTATTTGTTGGTAGCAATTTAGTCTCTTGAAAAAGTAAGAAGCAACGTGTAGTAGCTCGTTATAGTGCAGAGTCGGAGTATCGAGCTCCTGTTCATATTACCTGTGATGTCACTTATCTCCGTCGGGGGGGGGGGGGGGTTCTAGACATGTCTGTCGCTTGAGGAAATTCTTATATGGGCTGAAGTAGTCTCCCAGAGTTTGGTTTGAGAGATTTAGTTCCGTGGTTCTCAACTTTGGCCAGAAGAGATCAACAAAGGGTCACTCAGTATGCTATCGACATTCCAGTGTTGGATGCATTTTTTTCATTATTTATGTTGATGATATTATTGTCACTGGGAGCGACAGTGTAGGTATTGCCTCCTTGAAGATGTTTTTTCAGCACCATTTTCAGATTAAAGATCATAGATCTCTAAAGTATTTTTTGAGAATTGAGGTACCTTGCTACAGCCGTGAGATTTTTCTGTCCCAACATAAGTATGCTCTAGACTTACTACGGGATACTGGCATGTTTGGTACTAAACTAAGTGATACACTGATGCATCCAGAGATGAGACTTTCGCCTACTGAGGGCGATGTATATGATGATCTAGATAGATACAGGAGATTGGTGGGCAAATTAAATTATCTTACTATCACTCATCCTGATACTATTTTCTCTGTAAGTGTTGTTAGTCAGTTTATGTCTGATCCCCGAATTCCTTATTGGGAAGCTACTGTGCATATTCTTTAGATATATCAAGAAGACATTCTAGTCGGGGGCTGCTTTATAGTGATCATAGTCATAGACGGATTGAGGGTTACTCTAATGCGGATTGGACTAGCCCACCCTCTGATCGAAAGTCCACCATGGGTTAATGTGGATTTGTTGGTAGCAATTTAGTCTCTTGAAAAAGTAAGAAGCAACATGTAGTAGCTCGTTGTAGTGCAGAGTCGGAATATCGAGCCCTTGCTCATGTTACCTGTGATGTCACTTATCTCCGTCGGTTACTTGATGAGTTACAGTATCCACCTCCTCGATCTACTTAGTTATGGTGTGACAATCTATCTGCCATCCATATTGCATCAAACACAGAGGACAAAACATATTAAGGTTGATTGCCATTTTGTACGAGAAAAACTCTAAGAAGGTGATGTTGTATTAAATCATGTGAAGACCACAATCAACTTGCCAATATTCTTACCAAGTCTTTAGTTGGGAGTCGAGTTGAGTTTATTTGTAAAAAACTGAACATGGTCAATATATATACTCCACCTTGAGTAGGAGCGTTGTGAGATATATGTTTGACTTATTAAAGATAGTTTATGTATTTGATACTTGGAGTATATATTCCTCTTGTTTGTCAATGAAGAATGTGAGCGTTCTCATTATTTTCCTCTCTCAAATAACTAAGAGGATTAGTAAAGGGCAATTTTTTTTCTTTCAAGGAGGCATAGTTGCAGCGTCAATGCCAATGTAGAATCCATAAGCTTCCACTAATGCAATGGGGAGTTTGGGTGGTAGCATAGGGAAATTATACCTCAAGATAGTAGTGGATGGTTCATCAATGTGGATTTCTGAAGCTTCATTGTTTTTTCCCAGAGTCGATCACTACTGGAGATCTTAACTCGAAGAGCAACAAATACCAGTAGTTTTTAGAGTTCAATCCACAACACTGAACACAAAAAATACAGCTACAAAATACACGCACATTTCAATGTTTTAGAGCAGCTATTGGCTGGTGCTAACACACTTCCATAAGCAGAATCTACTACCCTTATACATTTCATCTCACTTGTCCATGAACTATGTAATAAGGTCCAACTCTAAAGCTATGTTTGGTTCTTAGAAGTTGCTATTCCATTGTTACTCTACTGCCAATGGAATGGTTATTTCCCTTGTTTGGTCAATTTGTTGATAAGAATATCTATTTTCATTGGCAATGCTTGCCAAATTTGTGGGAATTCCAAAGAATGTAGGTTCTTTTATTACCTCTCTTATTCCCACACTTAAAAAGCTGAACCACTATCCTTTGACCATTTACCAACTTCATTAGCCCATCCCCATCACCACTCCTTGCCGCTTGGTGGCTGCCAGTGACTGTGGCAGCCTGACAACCATCGACCGTGTCTGACGAGTGTACTAATAAAGTAGCTTGGGAGTTATATTTAAAACTAATGGATAATAGGTGGAGTTGACCCAAACTCTTTTAAACTCTTTAATAAAGTTGTATTTCTATACATGGACAACTCGCTCTGATACCATGATAACGTAGTTTGATACTCACATCTAAAATCAATTAGAAATAGATGGAGTTGACTCAATCCCTTATAAGCCCTTTTGTAAAGTTGTATTTTTTTCGATGTGGAATTTATCCTCACATCCTCAACATTTATAACGGCTCAAAGAGTGTTGGCTGGCAACCCGACAACTAGAGGCGTCAGCTAAACGAGTGTTGACAGCGATCTTGCGACCACCTTCAGCGGTCCGTCAACCATTTATGGCAACCTAGCAATTGCTAGCAGTCAACCATTTATGGCAACCTAGCAATTGCTAGCAGTTGTCAAGTGAAGATTAGGTAATTCATATTTTAAGGAATTTTATTTCCACCACACTAACCAAACAAGGGATTGCACAATCCCATTGCTATTTCATACCTATTAGTTATTCGTTTCCCACCACATCCCATTCCCCCAATCAAACATATCATTCACTGTGCGGATCTATATGACATAATCAAAAGAACAATTCTCTCTTCTATTACATGCAATGATCGGTAAGCTTTCATTTAAACATTCAGATCCGACGAAGTTGAGCGAGCATTATCTTTTGCCTGAACATCAATGCCAATTTTATTTAGACAACTGAGAAGTAAAGAATCAAGTGTTAACTGTACATAATGTTCCCTACCAATTTACTGATTCATCCTTGTATCTTCATTTTTTTTTTCAGCAAGAAGATTCTCCCATTCATGAGCAGATGAAAAATTTAGGAGAGGAACCATTACCTGAGTGGTGTTAATATAGAGCTTTGGGCCCAAGAAGCTGAATTGTAGAGATGGAGAGTTTTGTTGCTTCCGCTGGGGGCCAAGAGGAAGCTCATTAAATACTGGTGCCCACTGCCTTGGCAGCTGAAATTCCAAAAATTGATGGAGTTCTTCTATTGGTGGCTTGTCTATAAGAACAAGGCAATGCAGAAATCAGACGATTGTACGTGACTAGCTGACTTTCTAGGCAATAACAAAAATGACTACATCAAATATGAACTCAGATTCAGGTAGCCCACAGACAAGGAAACCGATTGTTGAGGTTAGAAGTGTTGATATGAACGAATATATTTATATAATGAAGCCTCTAAAAATTGGAAATATTGGTAAGGGAAAGCATAGAAACCTCTTTGAACGTAAATCATTATAGCTAGGTAGGTCATAATCTATGAACTGAATTTTCTTAAAACCAATGTTTCCGTAAGGAATTACAAGAACATCTTTTTAAGAAAATGATGAGTGAACCCAGATTATACTTAGTACAAAATACTTCGTCAGTGGAATCTCTGAGATTTGAAAATTGTAACCCAATGAACAGGAACTTCAGTCAACTGAATGATGACAAGATTTTTGCCATCTTGCTTTTATTCTACAGAAATCCTCTAGGATTTGAATTAAAACGAATGATACAACCACATCTATAGTAAAGAGATGCTCAATGAGGTTAATGTCTACTCTAAACCATGTACTTTAAAACGTGCTATACCCTGCGCAACTTATCATGTCAATAGCATCATTCAGGTTCGTGGTTCTATTCCATATCCAAGATAACACATTGTCTGTTTCATTTGATTTCGAAGGGCATTCTCTACTTCCTTTACTACCTTTATGCATCAGCATGGCATACTTCATGAGTATTCTTGTCCATATACTCCTAAAACTGTGGGTTGCTAATTGAAAGAATCCTCATCTTGTGGGTTGCTAATTCAAAACGTCCAAAAAATGATTTTATTAACCCATTGGGTTACGATAGGGTTAATTCGACCCAAATATACTCGGATTTCTATAGGATTTTTAGATTTTCGGGTTTTCTTTTAGTTAGTTTTATTGCATTAACATCTCGAATTATGGTAGGATTTCTTATACCCAAATAGGGTTTCATTTTGAACATATCCAACGATCGGATTGTCCAAAATCATTTCAGATAAGATACTTCTTTTATAACGCAAAAATCGGCCCGAAAAACATCCGGATGGAGCCCTTCCCAATATTTTTTTACAATTATGAGGATGGACCCCCTATTTATTTTTCCATTTTCTACGCATCCACTGTTTCGGATCGGCCCAAAACATCTCCGATCAAAAGTGTGTCACGGTTTGTGTCACGATTCGTGTTCATATAACCTGCCCGTATATATATATATAATATTTGATGGATATATGTCTGAACTTTAATTTTTCCAGGATGAGAAGGAAGCGCGGAGGCTACGTAGGGTGATGGCCAACAGGGAGTCTGCCAGGCAGACAATTCGCCGAAGACAGGTGATAATAATAACGATAATAATAATAGGATGGATTTGGGCTAGCTTCTTACTCATCATAGTCATGAATATACTTTTGATGTAGGCTTTATGTGAAGAACTAACTCAAAAAGCGTTGGGTTTAGCGTGGGAAAATGAAAAATTGAAGAGGGTAAACGCAGTATATATCATTGTAGCTAGCTTTCCTTTTTGCTTGTGATTGAATTCAGATTTCTAATTATATAAAACGACTCTGCATCAATTTGGCTGAACAAGGACAAGGAATTAGCCATGGAGGAATATCGATCTCTACAAGACATTAACCGGAATGTAAAGGAACAGGTGAATAAATTTATCATAATCATATATATACTATTAATTTGGAGAATGTTAAACCTTTGCAATGTTGCTCATGCAGATCGTGCAGAGATCGAGCGAGGTACGACTAAATCAGGGAAGTTCTATGTCAGCTAATGTATCTACTTGTCCATTATCAAAGCATCAGTTCTTTACATGTATCTGGCCATCTAGCTTCAAACCGTCAAATGTGAACCTCTCTCAGTCTCCTCAGCTGAGTGCCTTCAGTATTGGTGCTTCCTCTAGTGTTGCTGTACCAGTTAATCCACCTTCTCATGAAGCTCAAAGTTCAGCATTCACAAATTCCACAAGGTCTCCGTCGTGTTTCCTCGCTATGCCTATACCCCCCAATACGGAGCATGGTCATCCGTGCTTCCTTGGTAAGGATAAGGAAGATGCTGCTAGTATACCAGAGAACCGTTTTCCAGTAGATGCCAAGCAAGAAGTTACCACTTCAACAGATTCTGAAGTCGTTTACCATCTTGGTGAGGCTTTTTTTGTTTTCTCTTTTAATTGGATATCAATCACGGAGTGCTGCTGTAGGTTCACCTAACGGCTCTATTATAGGTGTATTTGCAATCAAGCCCGAGAGTTATGCTGAGGCTTCTTCTTCTTCAGTCTCTGTTGCTCATCATCATCATCATCTCCGAGAGCCAAGCATCAATCATGGTATTAAAAAGCTAGGGGATTCAGCTGCAGCAGCGGAGGCCAGGAAGAGAAGGAAGGAGTTGACTAAACTAAAGAACCTCCATCCCCGTGAATCGAGGATTCGCTGTTGACATTCCCATGGCTGACGAAGCAATATCAGATTAGCAGAAAACAAATGATCATGTACATCTCTTCTCTCTCCGATTTTGAATCATCCATTCATTATTTCATATGAAATACTTGCTTTATTTGCCCAATTTTGTATATCACACGGGAAGCGTTACGTTGGTTGGATAGGGTGGTTTACTCTTATTCTGTTCTTTAGGCTGCTGATCTGCCGCCAAGAAAGTAAAAGTGGAAACCGAGGCGTGTCTTTGACAATTTTCTGGAAAACCTCGGCCCTTCTGTCGTGAAGAACATGGATGGAACTCGGGGGATTTCGTTTAGGTAATCTTTGTTTAGCAGAGTTTCTCTAACATTTTATTAAACAGGCTGCCTTTTCTGTGTCATACCCAGGTTTCTTGTTTATGTCCCATTCTCAATTGTGCTCCTATGTTACCTTTTTGTGCTTACTTCATGATACGGTTGATGATCGCCGAGGTACGTACTGGGCATCTTGATTCTAACAGATTAACAGATTTGGATGAAATCTCTATCGAAAAGTACTGACTTTTATTGTGACTCGATATACAACTAATTAAAGAGGTTCAAATTATTCCTCCAACCCACCTACTACTGCTGCTAAAAACTGAGAGTGAATTGAGAAATTAGGAGGAGGATAAGTTTAACTAATCAAGTATTGGCTTATAAACAACAATAGGACTCCTAACATTGTGCTTGCCATCATCCCACTCGAGCAAAGCAAGTATCGTTGTTGTTGGCATGGACCTCTTCAGTTCACCCTTTATCATGACCTTGAAATTCCTCTTCTCGTGCCTTTTGCTGAACACCAGCTGGTTTGGAATAACTTGAACCGACATTCCTTTAGGGACCGTCACGGTGGCGTTGTATGTGGATGAACCATAGCCAACCTGAGTCACCGTGCGATGGAATGTTGCAGAGTAGCTTGTGTCGTCGATGAAGAGCTGCAGATGCATTGCTGGGTAGTTGAGCCCATCAGCTCCTCTTGCCCGAGGGTAGTCTGAGCACTTGACTTCAGGCTTGTCACCACCAAACAGCAAGGATAGGGTTGTGCTATTATAACCTTCCTTGCACAGATAACTAACGTAGGAGCTCAATGTCACGTCATAGACTAGTCCGGGGTTAACTGCCCCGGTTGGATTTAGCAGGCCTGATCCTGAGTTCAACGGGGACTCGATGCCATCAACTATTACCGGTTTAGCTGTGGCATCATCATAAAAAGGTTGTTTCAAAGCAATATTAGGCTAGGCAATAACTAACTAAACTACCCCTTGAAAAAACTACTGGCAAGGTAGATGAACTCAACTTACCAGTGGTCATTAGAGCGGATTGTATAGCAGCGGGTGACCAGTCAGGGTGGAAACTCTTGACATAGGCTGCAGCTCCTGATACATGAGGGGTAGCCATGGAAGTTCCAGAGAGAACGTTGAAATAAGCATGGCGGTCGTCACCCGGGTCAGATGTTACGGGAGCTAGTTTTGAATAGGCAGCAAGGATGTCGATGCCAGGTGCAGCAATGTCAGGCTGTTTCATTTCATCCAAAGTTAGTTTTTGACATAACACCACCAGTCAGTCTAACTTCTTAGAAGAAAATAACACCATATCATCAAAAGACTCAAGAGGGAGGTGAGTGAGTGAGTGAGGTCAAGAGTGAGTTGTTACCTTGAGGATGTTCCGGGCGATAAATTGGGGTCCTCTGGATGAAAAATAAGCAATGGCTGGAGCTTTTTCCTTCTTAGTGATAGTTTTGTATATAGCGCCCGTTGCTTTGTTTCTGTAGTTTCCCCGTCCCGAAAGAAAGAATATAGATTAGATAGATAGATCCTAGTAAGTATGTAGTATACTCTAGAGATGTAACATAACAGCATATAAAAAAAATACTTGGATGAGTTGATGTATTTTAGAATCTGCAGGCCCAACTTGGCATCGATAAAAGTTGAAGGGAAATTAGTGGTAAAAGCAATGTCCATCTGATCGGAGAGGGCGATGATAACTCCTTTTCCACCCATGCTTTGAATGATAGAACCAACCCCAGATAATTCCAGGCACAACACAATCTTTCCCTTCACCTTTGCTGCACTTAAACTGTCTTCTTCACAATAACTGCAACACAAACATAACATAATTAGATATTCAAATGCTACCACAGGTTGAAGTTGAATCATCACACACACATGCACCTCTCCTATGAGTATGGTGGTCTTCCAAAAGTTCTGGATCTCATCATCATTTCCACGACGACTTCCCACTTCAAAGTCGGCCACACGTGTATCCAATGACACATGTGTGTCACACAAGATCCAACAAATATTGTTGGCTGCCTAACAATGACCCATGTGTGACACGTGGAGTTAGCTACACGTATCCAATGACACACGTAGGGTCAACAAAGCTCTGAATCTTATCATCATTTTCACGACCACTATACGTATCCAATGACACATGTGTGTCACACAAGATCCAATGACACATGTGTGTCACACAAGATCCAATAACACATGTGTCACACAAGATCCAACAAATATTGTTGATTGCCTAACAATCACACATGTGACACGTGGAATCAACCACACGTATCCAATGACATGTGGTTCAACAAAGTTCTGAATCTCATCATCATTTCCATGACTACTTCCCATTAAATGAGGTCGAAGTCGGCCACACGTATCCAATGATCCATGTGTGTCACACAAGATCCAACAAATATTGTTGGCTGCCTAACAATGACACATGTGTGACACGTGGGGTCAGCCACACGTATCCAATGACACTTGTGGTCAACAAAGTTTTGAATCTCATCATCATTTTCACGACCACTTCCCATTAAGTGGGATCGGCCATACGTATCCAATGACACATGTCTGATATGTGGGGTCAGCTATACGTATCCAATGACACGTGTGGTCAACAAAGTTCTGAATCTTATCATCATTTTCACGACCACTTCTCACTAAGTGGAATCGATACGTATCCAATGACACGTGTGTCACACAAGATCCAACACATACTGACGATTGCCTAACATGCAGTGCCCTCTAGCCTAATCAAAGGTGCGAGATCACAAATTCAAATTCAATTCTGACCTTGCATTGACCCATGGCATGGAGGAATCGTTAGCAGCTTGTGCTCCACTTATCAGAGGGTACATCTGATCTTTCTTTGGTGATAAGGTGTTGATGGACAGTCCCTACATATTATTTATTATGTTGAGTTACCCTCATCAGAAGAAGAAGATTATTACGATTAATTTACGATATAGAAGAAGATTAAGATTTTGATCGAAGAGAGGAGAGGAGTTAAAATAAATGAAATCTTACCGAGAATTCAAACCCGTTGCCGAGCTTGACGGGGGTCCTGAATTGCCGATCAATGTTGCTAGCAGCCACCGTCAGAATCCAAGGTGCCACATTGGAAACCGATGCCTCGTAAGGGCCGGAGTTGCCGCCGGCGGCGACCGTCAAGATCCCCTTCTTCATACAATGGAAAGATCCGATTCCTATGGGGTCGTAGAAGAAGTTGATGGGGTCCCCACCCAAGGAGATCGAGATCACGTCCACCCCGTCGGCGATCGCGTCGTCGAAGGCGGCCAAGATGTTGACGTCAAAGCAACCATTGATCCCGCACACCTTGTACACGGCGATGCGTGCCCCGGGGACGCCGCCGCGCGCGGTGCCCTTTGCTATCCCGTAGTAGCTGGCGCCACGGACGGCGCCGCCGGCCGCCGTCGAGGCTGTGTGGGTACCGTGACCCTCTAGGTCGGCTGGGGTAGGGTTCTCGTCGCCATAGTACTGCAACAGGTTGTATACCCGGGCCCCGATCACCTTGCTGTTCAAATCGGATCAGAGACATCATTATCCGTTAACGGGATGCTCCCATCACAGCAACTTTATACAATGTCATCATCACCACTCTGTATAATTTTAGCAAATTTATCCTTCCCTTTTAGAATAGGTAAATCTATTAAAGCCAATTCTCGGTTGTAAAACTCTATCAAAAATTTTTTTAGTCATTTTAGTGGTTAAAATATTATTTTTCTCTTTTTTTTATTTTTAAAAAAAACGTAGTTTTGAGAGTTTTAAGGATTATGTCGAACCTAAGGATACAATTTAACATATGATGCTGTGCCTTGTAATTTTTGCGTGGCTTGGCATTTGATGTTGTACCTTGTAATATGGTCCGACATTTGATGTCGTGCCTTGTAATTTTTATATGGCTCGACATTTGATATCGTGCCTTATAATTTTTATATGGCCCGGTATTTAATGCCGTATCTTCTAATTTTTATCTGATGCCGAGCCTTTGATTGTTATGTCGAGCCTTTATAATTTTGAAAAGGGTATTAATATTGTTTGAAAATCACTTTTTCTGACTAAAAAAGAGTTTTGATTTCGAGAATTGACTAGAAAAGAGACGGACTCGAAAAAAAAAATTTGAGCCCTGCCGTGCCACCTCTACTCAAATTCATGTATTAATGTATTATGTATATGTTTAGGGAGAGATGGATTGATATTTTACTTGTTGCATCCAGTGAAGTTGACACCTTTGACACATTTGCCTTTCCATTTGGCTGGGGGAGGCCCAAAACCATCATCCTTGAAGCTTGGTGCATCCATATATATTCCTGCATAGTACACCCCAGAAACAAAAAATTTTAGGGGCGGACAAATAGGTTACGAACCGTGGACCTGAATCGAA
>JAOWBR010169103.1:0-11528 GCA_028571145.1 Dionaea muscipula
ATTAATTCGTATGAATTAATTTAGACGTTAATTAAATATAGTCGTCAGTGACTTAGTTTTAATTAACGGATATCAGTTTTAATGTGGGGAGAGTCGTAGTAAATAATAATAGAGGGTTAAACCGCAATTTAAATAATCGAGAGGGCAATCACGATATATGGTAGTATTCATCGTGATCTCCGGACATTAAGTATAAGTATTAAATAAATTAAGGTTCTCTTTTAGTCGAAGAGAAAAAGTATTTATTTAATTAAGTTAATTAATATGGTAAATAAAATATGTGAGATGTTATATGTTATGGAATATTTTATTTTTATTTTATATACAATATTTAAATTAAATCGAATTGTTAATGGTGGAGTAAAATCACCATTATGTTTGATTTAATCTAAAGGCGGTAAGTAGATAATCTGGAGAATAGTCTCCTATTATTTTTCCTGTTTGGTCCTTAGGGTTGCCCACGCAGAGTCGGTGTCACCAAAGGATATATGGTTTATTTATTCTCTATATAAGGTGGCGACAGGGTCATTGTTTTGACTACTTGAAAACGAAGCCTCTTATACTCCATGAAAAACCCTAGAAGACTAAGAGGTCTAAAATCTCCATCTTCACCAATCCAGCTGCCGACCAGAAGAAGTAGAGAGAAGAGTACGACATCGACCAACTAGAGAAAATCCATATGGTTGATCGTCCGTGATCATGTGTGCACGAGCGTTCGATCATCCGGACCTTGACGATCCTCTATTATCGACCGCGCAGGCAGTAATCCGAAACTTGGTGATTCTCCATTGTTGATCAGGCAGCGGCAACGAGTAGCAGCAGCAGCGTGCAGCGGCGACGTCCAACGGCGGCGTGCACGGCAACAACGTACAGTAGCAATCCAGTGGCAGCGAGCAGCGCCTGGATTTCGCCATCGTCTTCATCCGTTGATCGCGCAGCCATCGACATCGAGTGACGTTTGACAGCAAGCAGTCACGAAGCTTTTCGGCCAATCGATGTCGGAGATTATCTCCTTCAGGTATTGATATATATGTCACACCCCACCCCGGGTGGACCGGCGTACGCCCCGTGGACCCAACCATGGACCACACAAGCCTAAACTCCAACCCAACCATCGGTCCAGAAACAACAACAATCAACTACTAAGCTATGGGTCTCCAAAACTGAACCAATGAACTAAACAATCATGCGCAAGGGTGACCAATATAAATCATAACTGTCAAATCATCATCAGAGTGCGGAACTACAAATCAAAATATCATGCCAACAATCCAAATCCCAAAGTACTCATAATCAGAAAGTACTAAACAGATATAAAACTGGAATCAAATCCTAAGAGGCGCGTCGTCTCCCCGCCGCATCCTCCTAGCGATCATCTACCTGAAACAGCATTTACCGGTACACAGGGTCAGAAGAGAACAAGCTCATGCTAAAGAAACAGAATATAACATCAGGAGATACCACGAGGTGTGGGAGATGGTCCAAGTCAAACGTTCCCTACACCAGGAACAACCGATTCTGCACAATTGAAGAAGTCACCAAATCGACACCAAACCAATATGCATGCAACCCAACCTCTATCAACAGTAATATGATATCAAACAAAGCCTACACAAACCACTAATCATGCCTCATATGCACTACACAAACCACACATGACAAACGAACCTAAAATGAAGAAAAACGATAAAATGAAACCATGGACAATCGACACGTGAAATCAATCGAATACTCGCCACCAATAACATCAAATGCATCAAATAAACCCAAAGAAACCATCCCCAACAGCCCATACTGACCCAACATCAAATTAGGTCGAAATCGGTAGAAAAATACCTCAAATCGGAAAAGAGACAAAATCAACGGCTACGACTCCAATCGATCGCGCTCCTCCACTCTACTACTGCCTAATCAACATCATCAAAGCAAGAGTACGAATCAGAATCCCTCTCCCATCCTTCATGAGCGAAAATCCAATGAAAAGGGAAAAGAAAGACGAATCGTCACATACCCGTGATGAGAGGATGATGCGACTGTTGATCCTCCACTCGTCAAACCCAAACGCTGCCCTCCTTCACCTCCTTCAATGGCTGCCAAAAAGCAAGGGAGAAAGGAGAGAAAGAATGGAGCGTGAGATGAGAAACTTATGGGAGAAGAAAATCCGAAGTTACGTCTTTCCAAATCCCTAACCCCCTTCTAATTGAATAGGGGCAAAACAGTAATCTCACCCCCATCCAATTAAAAGAAAATATAAGGGACCAAAACGTAGTCGCTGGGTTTAGAACCCGCGACCACTCACATAACCTCCTCCCTTCTCCGCTCCCCTCTAACCAGCTAGGCTAGGTAAGATATTCGATAGGAAAAGGATTTAAATAAAATAAAAGCCAACCGGACTAAGCTCTTTAGCTCAAATAAACTTAAACTCTATTTAAATCAAAACCAAACCGAACCGGAACCGAACCGGGATCAAACCAATCAAACAAGGATGAACCCGGGACGGGTAATCACAGATCCTACTTCCAAGATCCCCTCAACCTCTAATGCGGGCGATACTCATCGCACGAAAATGGTTCGGCGCCGTGGTCGCCCTACTCATGAAGTTGATGCTCCTCACAACCGCCCCTACTCCTCGGAGGAGGACCGTAAGTCAACTATGAGCGCCTATGATCTACCACCGCTTCTTGACCACTTCTGATGCTATGGCTATGAATTCCTTTCTCCCGACCCCTTGAATCGTCCTTATGATGCCTGTGAGGGAGCTATGGCCATGTATATAGACAACTTGACTTTTGGTCTGCGCTTTCCACTTCGTGAATACTATCGGGGCATCGTTGATATCTATGGGGTCAGTCCCTCACAGCTAACGCCAAATGCCTGGGCGTTAATGTCATCTTTTGGGATTCTGTGCAAACAGCTAGGTTATGCACCTAACGCCCGTGTCTTCTGTACGTTCTTTACGATTAAAAATATGACTGGCGATACCGACTGCGGGCTTCATTTCTTCACCTCACTTCCTAGGAAAGTTCTTCTGCAAGGGCTAACTTCCAGGGTAAGTCGGTACCGCCAGCGATGGTATTGGGTTTGTGGCCCTGGGATTGAGGATAATCCTGAGTGGAGGAAACCTTGTGATTGGACCGAGTGATGTCCATAAGGCAAAGGTTCAAGCTGAAGACCAATGGGATGTGACAGACTTGATTATTCTTGAGTTGTTGGTCGTGATCATTGGCTCCTCCGTCTGACTCAACGGTTCCAAAGACTCAGGTTCATTCACCATCTGACGCACTTTGGCCTTGTCCTCCCCTGTTTGCTTTTCTGGCTCCACATCTGCTTAACTCTCATCGAAGATCACATCTCTACTCTGGATGACCTTGTGTCCCACTGGATCATAGAGTCTATAATGTTGAGTGTGTGAAAGTGCACTCTACACACTATTAATATTGGTTAAAATCATCATATTTAGGAGATTAGGCATGCATCTTAGCATACTTTATGTTTCGACCTGTTATTTTATGCTTAATCTGTATTTATAATTAATTTTATTGGTTTAACAAGTTAAAGGACGTGCTTTTTTGGCTTTTGAAGGAAGAAAAGCAAGGAGGCTTGGAGGCAAGGCCCAACATTATTTTTGGAAAGACTAAGTTGCTACGACCGTAGGGGACTTTCTACAACCGTAGCCGACTCGCCCCGTGCCCTGGAAGGAAGCTGATTTATTTGTGGAAATTTTTACCTGCTACGACCGTAGGGAAATCACCTGCAGAGAAAGTTCGAATCTTTTTCTTTTTGGAAAGAAGTGCTACTACGGCCGTAGGGAATTCCCTACGATCGTAGCCGCCTCACTGCCTATGGCTGTAGGGATTTCCCTACGACCATAGCAGATGCAGTTTTGGCCTCTATAATTAGCTGGTTGCGGTTCCAGCATTCTACACACTTACCTAGTGGCCGAGACACCTGCGAAGCATCATTTTCTCTCCCTCCTTCACCCTTTTACTTTTTATTAGCCTTCTTACACCCACTTCAGCACCCGGCGGAACACTGGAACCGTAGGGAAAGGCAAACTAGATTTAAACCATTTCTGTTTGGGGTCCTGATGTAATTTTTCTTCAATGATTATTTTATGCATGTTGATTGTTTAATTAATTACGAGTTGATATAAGGCATGTTTGGATGCCAAGTAAATAGGGTTAAATTTATGCATGTTTCCAAACAATCAACCACGTAATAGAACTTCATAGGATTGCTGAAACTCTAAGATAGACTATATCACTTAGACAGATTGTGCCTTTTGAAATAAATTGAGACAATTTGTGCACCTGAATTGTTTATGCCTTAAGCCAGCTTTACCGAAAAAGAAAAAAATCATACAATCAACTACCCTATGCATGAAATAATCAAAAAGAGCAAAATGAAATTAGTACTCTGAACCTCCGTCCCATACGTCACATCCTACTTGTGTCTGTGTTGGCCATTTTACTGCTTTCCTTTGCTTTCGTTAGTTTAATTGAAAAACAACCAAAATCAACCACTTTTCCGGCAAGCCGAGAACTAAGAATAGCTAAGATTAAGTACCCAACCATTTCCTGTGGATTCGACACCCGTACTCAGCCACTAGCTAAGTATCAGGATTTAACATTTAAAACTGACCATACAACGACGTGGTTAAGTTTTTGGCACCGTTGCCGGGGAATCGATCTACGGTAACTTAAAATTAATTTGTTTTTTTATATTCTTGGTTTGTTTGATACTGCCACTGTGCGTACTTTCTGTGCCGTTTGTTAGTCTATTCGCCTTGTTAGTTCATGCTTGGACATGGATCCCTAAATATTGAACTCATTCCAATCTACCTCAACTTAGAAAGAAGAAGGACTAGGAGATTGAATAATACACTTAACAAGGCTGAAAACGACGCCATTCCACCTCAAAATAATGAACAAGAACTTAACGGCATAAACGTCAATCAGGGGGAAAACGGACCTTCCCTTCCCCCTTTTCAAGCACATTTTGTGCCAACCGCCTATAATGTAACACCTCAACCCGATCGGTGTGAAACCGGCGACAACCCGTGATACTAGCTCCCAGGTCATTGAAGCCTATGGGACAAATCAACACATAATCACTCAATGGTATAATAATAAATACCAATATCTTATTCATACAGCGGAAGTCTTAATAACACAGCGAAAGACAGAAAAATAAAACAAGAAAAATCCTAGAGGCGTGACGTCGTTCTATCCTCAGCATCTATCCGAATCTCGTCATAATGTGTACCAGAACCCACAGTGTAGCATAGTCAATCAATGAAGACTGAGTAAAGGTAGAGGGTCCAGTAAAACCTATAATATCTCAAAATAAGGAGCTCTTCCTCATACAGATTATGCGCAATATGCAAATGCACATGATGCAATAGTATTTGAAAATCAAATACTGCTCTTTTCCTTTAAAACTCAAACCATCAAAAGACATTTTAAAACAACGGTATTAAACCAAAGCACCTTATAAACTAATATCATCAAAAGGCCAAAAAGCCTTATAATCCTTATAAAAACCTTATCACAAAACAACCACGAGCAATCATGGACGGCGCCAGGCCCTCAATCCACCTCATGTCCTGCGAATGAAAGGCATATAAGTCTCACAATGCTTCAAACCCTCATATAACATAAGCTTCTCGTAAAGCATCAAACATCACTCTTTTAAAACAAAAGAATGGAACATAAGTCTGGTAAAAAGACATTTTGTTTGCTGGACTCAAAACCTGTAGTCTTAAAATCACAAACATGCTCTATACATCTCATATGATAATGATATCAACAATGATAATACATAATCAAGTAAATGATAGTATTTACTCAAGTGATAGCATATAACCATATTAAACCTCATAAGTCAAGTCATATGGAAATCCATGTGGAAATCCAAAGGCGTAACTACTCCTTACCTGCTGGTAGTTGATAAACTACCACAAACTTATCCTCATGTTTGAAATCAGAAGCTCATACTAAGTCCTGAACACATAAACACAAAACATATTTAATTATATGCTTAAAAAAAACTAACCAAAAAGTGAATAACCTTTAATCACATCCTTGATCCCACCAATGAACCTTTAAACAACCCTTCAACATCTTCATTCACATGCCCAAAGCATCCCCCACAGGTTGAGGGTCTTTGTCTAAAAGATGGGAAACTAGAAAATCAAACGACCCTTTTCTGCTACTGGTTGCCGGTCGACAGGTAATCAGGGTCCGGTCAACCGGTCCCTGAATCTGCACACTGTGTAGAAACTCCAGATGCACGATTCATTAAGTTTCAACCTTTAACTTCTCTTTCAAAGCCTCAAACATATCACAATAAATTAATAGAACATGTCCAAACTATTCCCAAGCTGAATGAACATCCGATGCACAAAATCATCACTTTAAAAATCATGAATTCATTAAAATCATGAACCTCATCATGCTTCTTCTTACTATTTTATCAAACAATCATTTAACCAAAGCTAGATTTATACCTTAATCATTTGGAAATAAGCAATAAAAGCTCCTCTCTGAACTTCCCCATCTCCATTAAAGATCATACTCATGGAAATTCACTTGCTTTTCCTTCTTTCTTTTCCCTTCCTCTTCTTTCTCTCAATTCCTTCCCTTCTTTCTTTCTCTTGGCTGATTCTCCCCTCTTCCTACTGCCGTTGTTTCTTTTCTTTCTTCCTTAAAAACCAGATGGGTAGCATCCTATTTATAGGCTAACAAAACCCTCATGGCTAAGTAAAGAAGCTAGGAGGAGGTGTCTTCACCTATGCCATTCAAGGGTGACTCCTCACTTTTCAACTCTATCCATTCTTTCAACCCTTATCCAACCTGGTCAATAAAAGAAGCTGAGTTTATCATTTAACTAACCATGGTTAATTTCAACTAACCATGGTTAATTTTAACCTTAACCAACCTTAACCAAAGTTGTTCAAACCTTAAAATCATTTATCAAAACCATCTAAAACACATCAAATGGATACCAAAAATTCATCATTTTTCATGACGATCACAATGGTACTAAAATCGTCAATATCCGAAACTCCGGTCAAAATTACCATTTTACCCCTTTAAAGTAAAAATCCAGAAAATTGCCCCATAAATATCCTAAAATTTCTCCACCTTCAAAAGTAAATTCCATCAAATCCTTTAATATGTATCAAAGCCGACATGTCCGAGACGGGGTATTGCAGGCTACCACCCTTAAAAGGATTTTGTCCTCGAAATCACAGGAACATTACCACTTGACCATCTCAAAACCTCAACCAATCCATGAGCATTTGGAAATCTCGAACACATGAAAACACACTACATATGTAATCCATGCTAGTCTATGAGCAAAACACATAAATGAAAACACATACCTGGATGCCGGGAAGATGCCTCACAACACCTCTAAGACACAACTTAAACCAAGTCTTAGTTACGTCCCCAAGAGAACAAACAGCTCTGATATAAAAAATATAACACCCCATCGTGATCGGGGTGAAACCGGCGATAACCCATGAGACTAGCTCCCAGGTCATTGAAGCCTATGGGACCAATCAACACATAATAAGTCAATGGTATAATAATAAATACCAATATCTTATTCATACAACGGAAGTCTTAATAACACAGCAGAAGACTGAAAAACAAAACAAGAAAAAGCCTAGAAGCGTGACGTCACCCCATCCTCGGCATCCATCCTGATGTCGTCATCATGTGTACCAAAACTCACAGTGTAGCACTGTCAGTCAATGAAGACTGAGTAAGGGTAGTGGGTCGAGTAAAACTTATAATATCTCAAAATAAGGAACTCTTCCTCATACAGATTATGCACAATATGCAAATGTACATGATGCAATATATTTGAAAATCAAATACTCCTCTTTTCCTTTAAAACTCATACCGTTAAAAGACTTCTCCAAACAAAGGTATTAAACCAAAGTGGCCGCATAAACTCATATCATCAAAAGGTCAAAAAGCCTTATAATCCTTATAAAAACCTTATCACAGAACAACCACGAGCAATCATGGGCGGCTCCAGGCCCTCAATCCACCTCATGTCCTGCGAATGAAAGGCATATAAGTCTCACAATGCTTCAAACCCTCATATAACATAAGCTTCTCGTAAAGCATCAAACATCACTATTTTAAAACGAAAGAATGGAACACAAGTCTTGTAAAAAGACACTTTGTTTGCCGATCTCAAAATCCATAGTCTTAAAACCAATGAATATAAATATGCTGTATAAATCTCATATGATAATGATATCAACAATGATAATACATAATCAAGTAATTGATAGTATTCACTCATGTGATAGTATATAACAATATTACACCTCATAAGTCAAGTCATATGGAAATCCATGTGGAAATCCAAAGGGGTAACTACTCATTACCTGCTGGTAGTTGATAAACCACCACGAACTAATCCTCATGTTTGAAATCAGAAGCTCATACCAAGTCCTGAACACATGAACACAAAGCATATTTAATTATACGCTTTAAAAAAACTAACCAAAAAGTGACTAACCTTTAATCACATCCTTAATCCCACCAATGAACCTTTAAACAACACTACAACATCTTTATTCACATGCCCAAAGCATCCCCCATAGGTTTAGGGTCTTTGTCCAAAAGAAGGGAAACTGGAAAATCAAACGACCCTTTTCTACTACTGGCCGCCGGTCGATCGGTAGTCAGGGTCCGGTCGACCGGTCCCCGAATCTGCACACTGTGCAAAAATTCCAGATGCACGATTCATTAAGTTTCAAAGGCTCAAACACATCACACTAAATTAAAACAACATGTGAAAACTATTCCCAAAATGAATGAACATTAAATGCACAAAATCATCACTTTAAAAATCATGGATTCATCGAAATCATGAACCTCATCATGCTTCTTCTTACTCTTTTATCAAACAATCATTTAACTAAGGCTAGATTCATAACTTAATCATTTGGAAATAAGGCTTAAAAGCTCCTTTCTGAACTTCCCCATCTCCATTAAAGATCACACTCATGGAAATTCACTTACTTTTCCTTCTTTCTTTTCCCTTCCACTTCTTTCTCTCCTTTCCTTCCCTTATTTCTTTCTCTTGGCTGATTCTCCCCTCTTCCTACTGCCCTTGTTTCTTTTCTTTCTTCCTTGAAAACTAGATGGGCAACATTCTATTTATAGGCTAACAAAACCCTCATGGCTAAGTAGAGAAGCAAGGAGGAGGTGTCTTCACCTAAGCCATTCACGGGTGACTCTTCACTTTTCAACTCTATCCATTCTTTCAACCCTTATCCAACCTAGTCAACAAAAGAAGCAGAGTTTATCCTTTAACTAACCATGGTTAATTTCTACTAACCATGGTTAATTTTAACCTTAGCCAACCTTAACCAAAGTTGTTCATACCTTTAAACCATGTATCAAAACCATCTAACACACATCAAATGGATAATCAAAATTCACCATTTTTCATGACGATCACAATGGTACTAAAATCGTCAAAATCCAAAAGTCCGGTCAAAATTACCATTTTACTCCTTCCGAGTAAAAATCCCGAAAAATGCCCCGTAAATCTCTGAAAATTTCTCCACCTCCAAAAATAAATTCCATCAAATCCTTTAATTTGTATCAAAGCCGACATGTCCAGGAAAAGGTATTACAGGCTATCCCCCTTAAAAGGATTTCGTCATCGAAATCATAATAACATTACCACATGACCATCTCAAAATCTCAACCAATCTAAGAACATATGAAAATCTCGAACACATGAAAACACACCACACATGTAATCCACGCTAGTCTATGAGCATAACACATAAACAAAAACACATACCTGGATGCCGAGATGACGCCTCACTACACCTCTAAGACACAACTCAAACCAAGTCTTAGTTACGTCCCCAAGAGAACGAACTGCTCTGATACAAAAAAATGAAACACCTCAACCCGATTGGGGTGAAACCGACGATAACCCGTTAGACTAGATCCCAGGTTATTGAAGCCTATGGGACCAATCAACACATAATCACTCAATGGTAGAATAATAAATACCAATATCTTATTCATACAGTGAAAGTCTGAATAACATAGAGAAAGACTAAAAACTAAAACAAGAAAAGTCCTAGAGGCGTGATGTTGTCCCATCCTCGGCATCCATCCGGATCTCGTCATCATGTGCACCAGAACTCACAGTGTAGCACTGTCAGTCAATGAAGACTGAGTAAGGGTAGATGGTCCACAAAAACTTATAATATCTCAAAATAAGGACCTCTTCCTCATACAGATCATGTAAAATATGCAAATGCACATGATGCAATAGTATTTGAAAATCAAATAGTCCTCTTTTCCTTTAAAACTCATACCGTCAGAAGACGTCTCAAAACAATGGTATTAAACCAAAGTCACCTCATAAACTCATATCATCAAAAGGCCAAAAAGCCTTATAATCCTTATAAAAACCATATCACAAAATAACCACGAGTAATCATGGACAGTCCCAGGACCTCAATCCACCTCGTGTCCTGCAAATGAAAGGCATATAAGTCTCATAATGTTTCGAACCCTCATATAACATAAGCTTCTCATAAAGCATCAAACATCGATCTTTTAAAATAAAAGAATGGAATACAAGTCTTGTAAAAAGACATTTTATTTGCCGGTCTCAAAACCCGTAGTCTTAAAACCAATTAATACAAACATGCTCTATACATCTCATATGATAATGATATCAACAATGATAATACATAATCAAGTAAATGATAGTATTCACTCAAGTGATAGCATATAACCATATTACACCTCATAAGTCAAGTCATAGGGAAATCCATGTGGAAATCTAAAGGGGCAACTACTCCTTACCTACTGGTAGTTGATAAACTACCACAAACTAATCCTCATGTTTGAAGTCAAAAGCTCATACCAAGTCCTCAACACATAAACACAAAATTATATTTAATTATATGCTTTAAAAAAACTAACCAAAAAGTGAATAACCTTTAATCACATCCTTAATCCCACCATGAACCTTTAAACAACCCTTTAACATCTTCATTCACATGCCCAAAGCATCCCTCAAAGGTTTAGGGTCTTTGTCCAAAAGATAGGAAACAGGAAAATCAAACGGCCCTTTTCTGCTACCGGTCACTGGTCGACAGGTAGTCGTGGTCCGGTCGACCGGTCCCCGAATCTGCACACTGTGTAGAAACTTTAGATGCACGATTCATTATGTTTGAACCTTTAAATCCTCTTCCAAAGGCTCAAACACATCACACTAAATTAATACAACATGTCCAAACAATTCCCAAGCTGAATGAACATCAAATGCACAAAATCATCACTTTAAAAATCATGAATTCATTGAAATCCTGAACCTCATGATGCTTCTTCTTACTCTTTTATCAAACAATCATTTACCCAAAGCTAGATTCATGCCTTAATGATTTTGAAATAAGGCATAAAAGCTCCTATCTGAACTTCCCTATCTCCATTAAAGATCACACTCATGGAAATTCACTTACT
>JAOWBR010169114.1:0-11528 GCA_028571145.1 Dionaea muscipula
CCATGGTTTGCACCAGACCTGATTTGGCTCATGCAGTTAGCGTGGTGAGCCGTTTTATGATCAATCCAGGGAAGGCCTATTGGAATGCAGTGAAGTGGATTCTTCGCTATTTGAGGGGTACAAGTTCTCAAGGGTTGTGTTTTGATTGTGCAATTGGCGCCTCTGGTCAGGTGATTGGCTATTCGGATTCAGATTATGCTGGAGACTTGGATGGGAGAAAGTCTTTGTCTGGATATATATTTACTTTTGCTGGTGCCGCCAATAGCTGGAAGGCTAACTTGCAAAGTAGTGTGGCGCTATCTTCCACTGAGGCTGAGTATGTGGCGTTGACTGAAATAATCAAGGAAGCATTGTGGCTGTGCCGTTCATTAGAATCATTTGGGATTGCTCAGACTTCACGCTCAGTGTTTTGTGATAACCAATCTGCTATTTGCTAGGTAAGAGATGATCGGTTCCATGAACGAACGAAGCATATTGATGTTCAATACCAGTTTATCAGGTCACACATCAAGGATGGTGTTATACACGTGGCCAAGATTAGTACAGAGGATAACCCTGCAGATATGTTCACCAAGGTGGTCACAACTGTTATGTTTGATCATTGTGTTGGTTTGGTTGGTATGGGTAAGTGCCCTTTATTTTAAGTAGATGGCGTCATATGGAAGATGTTGATTCTGTTTTGGATTTTGGTGTTGGCATCGAGGTGGAGATTTATGATGATGTGCGATGCCATTGAACCATGGCGCCAATCTTCTTCTACCTGTGGCGCCAGGGTCCAGGATATGCCTGTGGCGCCAGTACATTGCTGTGGCGTCACATAGGCTTATTTTGAGAATTTGAGAAGTGTGGTGATTTTGGTCACTTCCATGATGCTTCTCATGATGAGTATGGTCTATGGACCAAATTTGGGCGTTTGAGAATTTATGGTTTTGAAGTTAGAGGAGATCGTCGCCATGACATTGAGAGTTTTTTGTGTCCATGGCAACGGTAGGCCATATCTGCTAACCTTGATTTTATTTCTTGTCGCCCACTTTGTGAGGATGATTCATGAGATGTGTAGACACCTTTGGTCATTTTGGGTGATCTTGTTGAAGCTTGAAATGCTCTGGAGATGAAGTTGTCGCCACTAGAGAAAGCTGTTCTCATCGCCTTTTCAAGCCATCGCCACGGATACCATCGCCCCACCTCAGGACTTTGCCGCCTCAATTTGTTTTGTCTAGATTCAATGTATCTAGTTTGTTTAGGCAAGTCCTGTATTTTAGGCTAAAATCTCGAGAAGATTATTCTTTCCCTATTCGATTAGATTTGTTTTCTACTGGTATAAATACCAGTGTTTGGTGCCTCGCGCGGATAGAGGTAGAGAGCACGCATCCTGGATTTCATATCAGCGTGTAAATTGGTATTGATTCCTCTTCTTTTGTAAACACATATTAGAAAAGTCAGATTCTTTTTTTCCGCAATTTGTTATCATGACTCAAGTTGTTGACTCTGTTCTTCGTGATTGCCTTGAGTTCGATTTTTTGAGCAACCTACTCACGCATAGGTTGTAACAGCATGGACGAATGCCTTGATGGATCTACTCCCTGCGCTCCGAAGTTCTTAGATCCAGCTAGGTCTCAGCCACAATAGTTGAATCCAGCTTTTCAGTCATGGCAACGATACAATCGGTTGCTCATGAGCTGGATATATGCGTCTTTGTCCGAGAGTATGCTCGGTCAAATCATAAGTTACACTACAGCTCAACAGATTTGGGAGGCTCTCGAGCAAATTTTTACATCCACAACCATGGCACGTATAACTGAGTTGCGTACATCACTACAAAATTTTAAGAAAGGCAATCTTTCAATTATTGATTATTTGCAAAGGTTCAAGACCTTATGTAATAATCTTGCTGTTGTGGGAGAGTCGGTCTCTCGTTCTGACCATTTGATCTACTTGTTGGGAAGATTGGATCATGAGTATAATTTATTTGTTACCTCTATTTTCAATCGACCTGATAAGCCTACACCAGAAGAGGTTCATAGTCTCTTGATTAGTTATGATTTTAGGCTTGAAAGACAACATGCATCTGAGCAACTCCCTGGTCTTCAAGCTAATATTGCTCAATACAATTGATCCCATTCACGAAAAGCTTTCCCTGGCCAACTTCATTATCCTCAGTCCACTCCCTCCTACCCTCACTCAAACACATATCCAAGGTCTTCTAATCCCTCAACCCAACCAGGAATTCTAGGTAAGCCACAGGGTAGGACAACCCTTCAACCATGGATACCTAACCTCCCATCTCCACCCCCAGGTGCTCGACATCAATGCCAGATATGTGGCAAGCTTGGCCATATAGCAGCCGTTTGTTATCATCGCTAAAATCATCAGTACCAACCAAGCCCAAATCCTAAAAACTTAAACACCTATGTGACTAGTGCTACTGAGTTTCACAACACAAATCCCTTTGCTACTTCCCACACTACATCACTGACCGTGTAGGATCCAGGATGGTACATGGACTCAGGTGCCACACACCACTTCTCACCTGACTTGGATAATTTTGACTCCGTAGTTCCTTATTCAGGGTCAGATCAGGTGACCGTGGGTGATGATAAGACCATTTCTATTGCCAATATTGGTCATGTTTCACTACCAACTTCACTTAGCTCCAATTCCATTTCTCTGTCAAATGTTTTCCATACTCCTAACATCTCTCAAAATCTTATCAGTGTCACTAAGTTGTGCAAAGACAATCATGCCTATGTGGAATTTTACCCTTCTCATTTTCTTGTCAAACATCAAGACACAATGGATGTTCTACTCCAGGGGCTGCATGACAAAGGCTTATATCGTGTCTTGTTGCCATCCTCCCAGTCCTCACCTACTTCTAGTTCAACAACATAAGTCTTTCTTGATTGAACAACAAATTCCACTATATGGCACCTGCGCCTTGGGCACCCAACTCCTTCCATAGTCAATCAAGTTCTTCATTCCTGTAATATTCGGCCAGATTCTTCTAGGCATCACTTTTGTAATCCATGTCAAGTAGCTAAAAGTCACAGACTACCGTTTCAATTATCTCAATCTAAAGCTAGTTCTCCTTTTGAACTTGTTCACATGGATGTATGGGGTCCTTCTCCGCAAGTTTCAATCAATGGCTTTAAATATTTTTTATTATTAGTTGATGATTGCACATGATTTTCTTGGTTATATTTGCTCAAATCCAAAGATGAGTGTTACTCCTTTTTTACTTAATTCACAAAGATGATCCACACTCAATTCGATTTAAAGTCAAGCGCATTCAAACTGATGGTGGTGGTGAGTTTCGGCCACCTTTTTACACTCTATGGGTATTATACACCAACTATCTTTCCCTCACACGGCACCTCAAAACGGTAGAGTCGAACGTAAAAACTATCATGTTGTCGAATCTGGCCTTTCTCTGCTGGCCCACTCTCACATGCCTCTTTCTTTTTGGTCATTCGCCTTCTAAACAACCGTTTATTTAATTAACCGGATGCCCACTTCAGTTCTTGCTCACAAATGACCATTTTCACTGTTGTACAACAGAGAATCCGATTATCATTATCTTCGAGTCTATGGTTGTTCCTGTTTCCCATTTTTAAGACCCTACAATTCAAACAAGCTTCAATACCGTTCCAAGGAGTGTGTGTTTATCGGCTATAGCTCTCAACATAAAGGCTATCTATGCCTCGATAAATCCTCAGGGAGAATCTATATTTCCCGCCATGTTATGTTCAATGAACACTCTTTTCCATTTGTCTCTACTCCTTCCCCCACTCCATCTTCTTTTTCCACTGACACTGTTTTATCTTCTATTCCACTTTCTATTCCCTCGTATTCTGTCCATCACCCAATTTCTCAACCTCCCTATCCTACTTCTCTCCATACACCTTCTTCTAACCCAAATACTTTCTCACCTCTCTATTCCTCTTCTCCTTCTCTTCCTTCTAGCAAACACATTTCTTCATCTTCTGCTTCAACTACTTTATCCCCTCTCCATCCATCTTCTCCTTCTATCCCATCTACCACACATATTCCTTATTCTTTTGCCTCTGGTTCTTGATCATCTACCCCCTCTCCTTCTTTTCCCTCTATTCCAATGGTAGGTGATCTCCATGATTCTCCTCCACACCCTACCACTGCCACTACGAATATTCACCCCATGGTCACTCGTTCTAAGCTTGGTGTGTTTAAACCAAAACTGTTTCTCAGTGTATACACGGGAACACCACCAGAACCTACCACTTACAAACAGGCTAATATACACGAGTGGCAGCAAGCAATGTTGATTGAATTTGAGGCTCTTCAACGAAATCAGACCTAGTCCTTTGTTGATCCTCCACCTGATGCTAAGATAGTGGGATGTAAATGGGTGTATCGATTAAATTGAACCCTGATGGAAGCATTGATCGTTAAAAAGCAAGGCTCGTCGCTAAAGGCTACAATCAAACATTTGGCTCGATTATTTTGAGACTTTCAGTCCAGTGGTCAAGCCTTCTACCATCAGAGTTGTCTTAAGTGTTGCTGTCTCTCGTGCTTGGTCTGTCCAACAATTGGATGTGCAAAATGCAATTTTGCATGATGACTTGACAGAAACGGTATTTATGGCACAACCTCAAGGCTTTGTCATCTCTTCCTTTCCAATAATAAGGTTTGCCATCTTCAAAATGCTCTCTATGGATTCAAGCAGTCCCCTTGAGCTTGGTTCCACAAGCTTAGCATCGCCCTGGTGTCCCTTGGTTTTCAAGCATCTCAAGCTGACTCTTCCATGTTCGTGTCTTCACACTCAGCTACTCCCATGATCATATTGGTTTACGTGGATGACATCTTGATCACAGGTTCCTATCCCTCCTCTATCTGTGCTCTTGTCACTAAACTTCAGTCTCTTTTTGCCATTAAAACTACTGGTCCCTTGCACTATTTCCTTGGCGTTGAGGCTACTTGGAGTTCATCTGGTCTACACCTCTGCCAAGCTAAGTATATCACAGACTTATTCACTCGGGCTTCATTGCAAGATGCTAAGCCTCTATCCAGTATAATGGCTATTGGTTCTCTTATCTTAGTTCATGATGGGATACCTTTAGAGGATGCCAGTGAGTTTCGCAGCATTATGGGCGCACTCCAATATTGTACTCTGACCAGACCTGACATAGCCTCTGTTGTCAATAAATTGTGTCAATTCCTACACACACCAACTAATATACACTGGCAAGCAGTCAAGAGAGTGCTTCGATACCTCAAAGGTACGACACATTATGGTCTCATGCTCACTAGCTCTCCTGATTTCCAACTCCTCAGCTACACTGATGCTGATTGGGCATCATGTCCCGATGATCGCCGAAGCACTAGCGCATACTGCATATTCCTTGGCTCCAATTTGGTCAGCTGGTCCTCTTCGAAACAGAAGGTTGTTTCTCACTCTAGTACTGAAGCAGAGTATCGCAGTGTTGCAAATGGAACCTTAGAGATAGCTTGGTTGGAGTCTGTTCTTCATGACTTGCACATCTCATTACCTCGTGCTCCTCTAATTTTCTGTGATAACCTCTGCACCACTTATCTGTCGATCAATCCAATCCTTCATGCTCGAACTAAGCACGTGGAGATTGATTTTCACTTTGTTCGAGAACGAGTAGCAAACAAGACATTGTTGGTTTAATTTCTTCGTTCCGAAGATCAGCTCGCTGATATTTTAACCAAGCCCTTGCCAACGGATCATTTTCAATCTTTACGCATCAAGCTCACTGTCTTGACCAGACCAATGAACTTGAGGGGGGATGTTACACCTTGAAATTAGTTCATCAATTTAATTTTATAAGTAGTGTTTTTCCTTGTGTCCACTAGAAGCATGACACGTGGTTGTACTAGCTTTTCATTCTGTTTTGCATGTCATTGTGAAGCAGACTTATATATCATTGTGTATTTGGGCTCTGTATATTTCAAAAAACAACAATACATTTTCTCTCATCTTCCTCCTCTCACTGCACCGAGTATAGACTCATTCAAGGAACAACTACAAAACAACTCCACCTCCCATCCTATGATAGACCACGAAAAGCCTCAGAAAATTCATCCACGAGTCAACCACAACAAGAAATTCTCCAATCTCCAATTCTACAGTCACACCAATCGACAACAGTCGCGAAGAATCCTAAAACAATCCATCCTTAGAAGGTCACC
Organism: Dionaea muscipula; assembly: GCA_028571145.1. Lineage (NCBI taxonomy): Eukaryota > Viridiplantae > Streptophyta > Magnoliopsida > Caryophyllales > Droseraceae > Dionaea > Dionaea muscipula. The sequence goes on from JAOWBR010169114.1 coordinate 6,187, forward strand.
GGTCAAACTAAAATCATCCCATCGGAAAGTCTGATCCTAACACTGTCAACTCAATCATTGACTCATCGGTCCAAGAAATGAAATTCTCATCCCAACACAATCTGACCTAGCCCGGTGCCAAGCTAGTCACTCCAAACTTACAATGGAATTATGCCTTAACAAAAGAAAAGCACCAACGATAGACTGAAAGCTACAAATCCCCAAATGTTCATCAAAATCTTCAACAGGCAAAGCCACAAAACCATAGTTCCACATCTTGAAGAGAAGAAATTAGAATCTGAGTCACTCTCATGCACTTCGCATCGTGCCATGAACAAAATGAAGAAACATGTCGTGTAAAATGAATCATAAACGAACTCAGAAGTTTTGAATAAATCCAAAGAGTCCAACGATATTAATAAGTATAGAGAAGGGTGAGAAATCCTAAAAATCTCTATGCTAACAAAATCTCTATAACAAGGGTGATCATAAAAGATGAGGAATATTTCATAATGTCCAAAATCTCAAGTCCTGACATAATAAACAAAACTCATAATGCCATCTCAAATCCTTAAATGGTCTCAATCATACCCGAGGTCATAAAAGAAAACCCTGAAGTAATCAATAAAACTTTGCTGATCACAAATCAAATCAATAAACTTACCAAAACAGATCAGATCTAATCCACATCTGCAAAACTAGGAAACATCCCCTAAGAATCCAACTCATAAATGTAAATATGAAGGATCAACCTTCTAACAAACCATGAGGGATCAACCCTTAAGTAAAACTATCATGGGTATGGAAACAACGAATCGAAGCAAAACAAGAGATTCTCTAAGAATCAAATCATGGGTCATATCGACCATATTAAAATCAAATCCATAAAATCTTCATCACCAATAAAAGCACCACCTTTCGAGAAAACTAGGGTGTAAATAACAAGGTCAAACTATCGTACCGATCAATCGAACATAAAGATGAGCAACAAGAGTACTGAAAATAACCAAGTAAAGTCGAGTCAGAAAATAATTAGTAAAACTCACCGGATGCTGGGAGACGATGCCTCTAGAGAAGTAAAAAGGCTAGACTCGAGAGTCAGAACCCAAGAAAGAATCAAAATGAAAATGAACGGGTCCGGAATGAACCGACCCTTTCTGATACCACAAATGTAACACCCAAAACCGGGTGATATCGACGATAACCCGTGGAGCAATCCACGGGTCATTGAAGCCAAAGGAACCACAACTAGAAAGATAAAATCGATCCACTACAAAGATAAACAACTCCAAGTCAAGAAATTGACTACCATAAAGCTAATCCCTCAAAGGGAACAAACAAATCGTGGGGAAAGCAACAACATCCCATAGATACAACCATAAGATCAGGGTCTGTCCACAAAAGAGGTAATGAAATGTTTAGGAAAAATAAATGCGGAAGCAAAACTAGAAGAAAAGAAAGAAAGTCCTAGAGGCAACATCATCTGTTCACAGCATCCGTGCTGACACCAGAAGATGACTCCTGCCAAAACAAGAAGGGGTAATATCTGTCAGTCATCACTAGTTGGTGAGATGAAATAGAGATACAACGGTAAATGATATGAAGAATTGGTAAACTGGAATGTAACCATCTTAAACCATATATCATAATCTGTACGGAAACGCAACCAAGAGATGAGGCATAAAACCATGAAAAATCGTCACCCGAAACAAATTTAATCATACCTTTATATGCGTTCCAAAACATATAATCCAAATGGGTAATAAAACGCCCATAAATCAGAATATCATGGTAACCAAAACCATCATAAACCTTTTACCAAATTCCATCACATAAATATCAAGAGTCATACCAGACTCATAAATCCACGTGAGTCACACAAGACTCATAAAACCACGTAGGCCACACAAGGCCCATAAATCCATAGGAGTCATATAAAACTCACAAATCCACAGGAGTCACACAAAACTCACGAATATGAAACCATATAAAACAAGGATCACCCAAAACTCATAAATCATGATGTCACAACATCGGAGAAATCAATGGAAAACTCGCACTAAAACAAATAGATAAGAATCGATCATGGATGTAATAATAGGCCATATAAAAATATCACCCAGGTAGGGTACCCCAGTAACGCCAACTTGATGTACATCCCGGTATGACACCACCGGGAATATGTACCATCAAGAGGTAACCGTCTTGGTCTCTTTGCCGCGAACAGATCGACGTAAAGACATTGTGACACCCGAAGGTGGCCTTGGTTTCCCCGTAGGGAAGAACTCCAAGGACTTTAAACCAAATCCATATCTCTTGTCTTTAAAATCCTCAAAGGCTATCAAGCCTACAGGCCGTGAAAAACTCTCATAAGGTATACAATCCAACTTAACTCAACGATTGAAAGCAGTTAACAATAATGAGCTTCATCAAAAAACCACAAAGCATTCAAAGTAGGTGACGATCGAAGGGAAAAACAAATGGAGCCGGTAAATACTTAAAACTCGGGTAACAATGATCCCAAAATAATATCTCTCATGAGGAAATTAAAAGAAGTCATGAACTTTGTCTAAAACTTGCTCTTAAACACTCCATGAAATTGTCCACGTAGGATGAATAGGTCAATATGACTCGAAGGTTCAATCTATCATTGAACCATGCATATCAACCTATGCATATAAATACAACACATGAAAACCGTAGAGAATGAGGTGGGAATCATAGAAATTCAAAAGGGAAACGTCACATCTCATAAATCACCAACTCATAATAATGAGAAAAATCCCACTGTGCAAGTCTGTAAATCTAACACAAGAAGTCCATGCTGGAGAAGTGCCATTACGACCCGAGGGTCTAAAGCATACATAAATAATCATGGAGTTGCTCACAGCCACAAGGTACATTCGGTATTCAGCGACCATATGGAAAACCAATGAAAACAATAAATATATATGGGCTCAGATACCCACCCTCTCATAAAACATCTTAGCTGGCAAGAAGACGATCAATCTGTACCAATGAAACTCTTATCCAAGCTCTAGACAGTCACGCGGGTCACAAATTAGTCCTAGCACACAATTAGGAACAAAAGTCTCAAAATCCGATCATCGGCAAACACGAACAAACAACACCCTACACAACCTCAATAATCTCATTCTATGTCTCAAAGAACCTCAAACACGGGTTTAGGATCGATACCGACCCTCCCCGGAACAATCCCAAATGATGGAAAACTCAAAGAATCCTAAAGGACCCAATGCAGACAACAGAGGACGTCCTTGAGACGTCCACTAAAATCTCTAGTGCGATGTGAATGAACCAAAACAATTGGGTGCATGTCCCTGGGATGTCCTCTGGTAGATGTCCTTGGGACGTCCTCTGGTGGATGTCTCTAGGACATCCTCTGGTAAAAAATGAAGAAAATCTATAACTTTTCCCAAATCCGATCCACACCCAAAACACATAAAAAACCAGCCAAATCAAAATCTACAAATCACAAAAACACTAACAAAGCTTACTACATCCATTAACAACCTCAAATCCACACGGAACACAACACCGATCACATAAAAAACCAATCAAGGCATGAATCCTTAGGCAAACATAAAGAAATCATCAAGTGAATACCTTGAAATCACAAAGAAGATGAATCCACAAGCCTCCCATTGTTGTCACAGGTGAAATCCAAGCTAAAACCAAGGAAAATCAAAGAAGACTTCAAGTGGAAGGTAAAGAATCTCCATGACTCCTCAAGCTTCCTTTTCCTCTTCCTCCTTTCTCCTCTCACACGTGAGAATGCCCAAGGAATGGGCTGAGAAAAATCTTAAGGATAACCATAAGACATCACCAACCCACTCACACACTCCACCTAAATTAATTCATCACCAAAGTCATCCACTAGCTACCAACTACTAACCTAACAATACTAACACCCAAAATCTTATCCCACGCTTGGTACACTAATCCGGCAAGTCTCATATTCATCACAAAAAATCACAAAATCTCAAGACGATCAAAATGAACCCAAATCCGATATGTCAAAAACCGTGTCTTCACAAATTGACCAATTAGGAAAAATCCGTGGAGTCGGCATACGTCAATATGGTACTTGACGTTCAAGTCTCATCTTCCTTGTCGTGCCGGTATCAAAATATCGATCATATGGAAGGCGATGCAAAAAATAGCCGATTGGCCATATAAAACACGAGAACACTATTCACGAGAACACTATTGACCGAAAACGGTAAATCTCTAAGATGATCTAATAATCATAAATAAGCATAAAATAATATATAAATGAATACAAAACATGGGGTAGAACAGATGTCACAGTGTCAATCACAACATGAGCTGACAAATCAAACCGTCCACGTTGTCCCGAACTGGCTGAATCTGTAGCCTCTGAAACTCCTCAATGAGCTGAGGCTGAAGAGTCAAACATGCAATACCTCCAACTGCCTTTCGAATCAAGGATCAGCCACCATATTGGCCTTCCCAGGATGATACTGAATCGTCAGGTCGTAGTCCTTCAGCTGCTCTAACCATCTCTTCTATCTCAAGTTCAACTCCTTCTGTGTGAAGATATACTTTAGGCTCTTATGGTGAGTGAAGATCTCACATGTCTTGCCATACAAGTAATGTCTCCATAGTTTCAAAGCAAAAATGATGGCAGCTAGCTTTAGATCGTGCGTCGGGTAATTCCTCTCATGTACCTTTAGCTGTCTAGAAGCATAGGCGATCACTCTACCGTGTTGCATCAGAACACAATCCAATCCCTACAGCGAAGCATCGCTGTTGATCACAAAACCACCACCCTCTGTCGGAAGTGACAACACTGGTGCTGAAGTAAATCTCCTCTTCAACTCCAGAAAGTTCTTCGCACACTTGTCAGTCCACACAAACTTGACATCTTTCCTGGTGAGAGCGGTCAATGGAAGGGCTACGATGGAGAAGCCCTCCATGAACCGTCTATAATTTTCAGCCATCCCTAGGAAACTACGAACCTCTCGAACATTCATGGGACGGACTTCTCAACGACTTCAATCTTCTTCGGATCCACTGAAACGTCGTCTTTACTGATCACGTGCCCCAGAAAAGCAACGTTGTCCTACCAAAACTCGCACTTCTTGAACTTGGCAAACAACTCTTTCTCTCTTAGTGTCTGCAAAGCAATCTTCAAGTGCTCTATGTGCTCATCCTTAGTCCTCGAGTAGATGAGAATATCGTCAATGAAGACGACTACAAATCTGTCCAAATAGGGCATGAACACCCTATGCATCATATCCATGAATGCAGCCGGTGCATTCGTGAGACCAAAGGGCATACCGAGGAACTCAAAATGACCCTACCGGGTCCTGAAAGCT
>JAOWBR010169125.1:0-11527 GCA_028571145.1 Dionaea muscipula
CGCCGGTCAACGATGATAAAAAAATTTTATTCAACAATTTTATCCGCAAAACAAACAAGTTTATAAAATCAACACATTACCTAACATATCTAACCCTCTATCCCATCATTACTTATCCCTCTTCTTATCCTCCATCATTAATTATCCCCCATTTTCATATCCTAAAAACAAACAGGGCTTAATGGTAATTACCATGCATGACTTGGGTCATCAGGGTCTTCACATAATTCAAGTCCAAATTCATTTTGATTTGGGAGACATGTATCTCCTGTTTGCTTTTTCCAGATGGCAGTATTTCCATCAACAACAATCAGCTCATAACACAGTGCTCTTGCCACTGCCTGGAGATCAGCCCATTCCTTATCCTGTTTGGCCCACTGGACAGGGGGACCAGAAACCACAAAATATCCACCTGGTCGAAGCAAGCGATCGACTTCAATGAAGTATGTTGCATCTGCAGACCAAGTTCCCCTTGTTAAAAAAAAAGGGCAAGCGATTCACAAACTCAGACAAATGGCAATAGTTCTAGCACTCACTGTAGGCAGTGAATGGGATCAGACATCTAGAACAATGCATCAAATCAAATGAGTAAGCTGGAAATGGGAGCCTGCGAGTGCCAAGCATGGCAACTAAGGCCGGTATTCCTCTTTCTAACGCAAATTGAATTTGTGCCTTATGCGAATCTCTGGGAGCAAAAGAGAGGGTTAAAATATTTTCAGCTAGTAGGTAACCCCCAAAACTAGCTACCTGCACAAGGAAAAAAAAAACTTCTTCAAGTAAGGGTAACTACTGAAAACCAGCAAGTGGTTAGTACCTACAATTAGAAATATCCTACCCCGCATCCCATATCCAGAGCAGTCCTCAAAGTTCCGCCAGTGATTGGAATATACTGCCGAAGTTTCTCAATATACTGTGCAGCCCCTTCGGGAAACATAGTTCCCCCACCAGGAAAAATGAAATATGGACCTTCTTCTTTCATCCATCCCTGATGACCTTTCCTATCAGCAATTTTGTTGTACGGCATGTTATCATGCCAGATCTGCAAGATGATAATGTTATCTTCAGGAACAACAAAACATCACAAAGACAGCTCAACAAGCAATAGATGTCCAGCGTATCCCTCTAAACCTTATATGAGTAATCAAGCTCAGACATTATTGCCCATATTTCACATAGCATGTTGCACATGAAACAAAAAGGATACCAAAATCAGACGAAGTTCCTTCCTGCTATCCCCCTCTTCCCACAAAAAAAAAAAAAGGCAACCCCTTTCCTCTAATAATAAAAGAAGAGGGAGTAAAAAAGAAGGAAAATCTTCCTATTATGGCCACACTCTACTCTGCCCTCTAATTTGGTGGATTTGGCTGGCAAAGGCATGCCTAAAAGCTACCCTCTTTTTTCCCTTTCCTTCATCTCATTTCCTTTCCCCTTATATCCATCCCTCACTCCCATGTCATTAATAAAGTCTTTCCATATACCAAACATTTTGCGGATGCTTACTACAAATGTATATACTATGATTTCTTCCATGTATAATACAAGAAAGAACAATATTAACTCGCACAGCATTTCCCAGGATTAATAGTCTGCTTGACTGTGAAGAGCAGCATATCAAGTTTGATATCAAGTAACCCAAATTCAGACTCAGAATATTGCAATCAAAGCTCAATGCTAGTGATGACACACATATCTAATAGCTCTACTCTTTGAAGTTGCAGACTTGAAAAGCTACGCTCCTCGAAACGTCAACAGCTGGGGAGAAAATGAAAGAAAACAAGCGAGTATGAGACCAAGTTATGCTCATCACCTTGTGCATGCTCTCCGGCCATCGCACTGGAATTTTGTAGCCATCAGGCGGGGGAATCAAGCAAAGCAGCGTCTCCTCCGGCGAAGGACAATGCCTCTCTCTATAATAATTCATCTCCCTACTAAGCTGACTATTCCTTTTGGGATCTTCACACGGCATATAATCCACATACTCGGCAGGACAAATCTCCATCGCTGTCTGTCTCCCGCTCTCCATCAACGCCACCATCTTCTGCCGCTGCTGCGGATCCGACGACGACGACATCAGCAGCGTCTGCCGTCCGGACGCCGCCAGCGAGTCGCCGAGAGGCGTGAACACAAGCAGGAAGAACAGAGACACGATCCCGAAGAAGAAGAAGGTGATTAGGTCTAGAAGCTTCCATTGCTTCGGGTTCCGCTTCGATGATGGCAGATTCAAATGCCCCATGGGCTCGAACAAGGTCGGTCAGTCGCCTCCCCCCTCCAGATCCTCTCTCTCCCCCTTCTAAGAATCTGCTTGAATCGGCATCTTCGATCAAGGGGATTTGCTTCTTCAGAATTGAATTATCAGGAGATTGTTAAGGGTTTCTCTGGTGTCTAGGGTTCGTGGAGGAGCAGGATTCAACTGAATGGAGAGGGTGAGTGAGTGAGAGAGAGAGGTGCTGTGGAGTGGATACGAGGTTAAGTGTTGAGATCATGATGATGGAGGGTTTAGAGGAGAGAAGAGAAGCTGGACTCATGTTACGAGAAAACATCATTATCATTTAACAACATTGCTATACGAGCTTTAATTATTAATACTAGCTGCACTCATGTGTCGAGGAATGGTAATCAATTAATTCTTTTATTATTTTTATCCTTTGTTTGTGATTTATTTTATAAGTAAAAAAAGAAAAGATTAAATGGTCAAAAATAAGAGGAGCACATTGTAATCATATGATTTATTTATAAAATAACTATTAGAAAATTTTCAATTTAAAAAAATCATACAATATAATATAAATTAAATTAATTAATATTAATACAAAGGAACATAAAAAATATTTCATGGTGGCTACTTTACATCAGCAGGACATGCGTGGATTTTTTTTCAATCTTTTTAAAACCATAGTATATTACCATTACATCTAAATAATTATCGTAATATATTATCATTTTACCAAATCTATTCGTAATTGTTGGATTAAACCTAGGATTGATTGTTTCTTTTCTTTTTTCTTTTTTTTTAAAATTCTCACTAAAATCTCAATCATCTATTTTCAAATTCAACAGCTGTAATTAAATCTCTAAAAGAGAGGTCTAATTAGGAGATGTATATAGCTGCCGACTCTATATAATGATCTAATCATGTCTCATTTCTCACAAACATATTATGGGCAGGTGACTTTCATACAAAAATTTCATAGACCCCATTTTGATGTGGACATATGAATATGATCGAAACCTAGAGCATAATCTAACATTTACCTTCCCAATTTTTTGTATTTTCAATATAAAATGAAAATTTTCACACACAAAAACTAAACAAAAATGTCAAAAAAAACTTAAAAAACACACACACACACACACACAAAAAAAAATCAAACGACACCTTACACACTTTCATTGATGAAAAGACATAATGAGAGCAAAATAAATTTATACCATTCTCTTTTCAGGTTTCAAGAAAGGAAGCTCTCTCTGATTTTCAACCTAATTCAGTCGAAGTTTGCTTCAATGCCTAATTAGCATTTCTGCATCAGGCAAGCAATCAATACCACAATCAAATTCAATTACAAGTAATTTTAAACATCATATCACAGAAATGAACTTAGAATCTTACAACAACAAAAACAAAACAAGTTAGGTCAGCACATATTGCTTCCTGCAACAATGGACAAATGAAAAGGAGATGCAAATCAATCCAGCTTAATGTTTTTTGACCCAAGCCCAATGCAGCAATTTTTTTTGCACATAGTTCCCTGTACATAAGAAGACAACTCCAGAAACTGAAGAACCTTTATCAGGATTCAAACCAAATAAGAATCCAAAGGCCGTGTTTGATTTCACTGTACATGTGGGATAAGAATTAACTATCCCACATACACAGTGCTTTTTCGAAATATAAGACATGTTTGATTTCACTATTCACACTGGAATTAATTAGTTTTTTCCGGTGAACTTTTCCGACGAATTTTTTCCGGTGAATTTTTTTCCGACGAACTTTTTTCCGACGAACTTTTCGGACTAACTTTTTCCGACGAACGTTTTCCGAATAACTTTTTTTCGACGAATTTTTTTCCCGAAGAATTTTATCCGACGGATTTTATCTACAAAACAAACAAGTTTATAAAATCAATACATAACATAACTTATCCAACCCACTATCCCATCATTCTTTATCCCTCTTCTTATCCTCCATCATTAACTATCCCGTATTTTCATATCCCCAAATCAAACACACCCAAAATGTACTGATCCTGTACTTGTCCATTTCAAATGATGTAGATCAACATCGTCTCCAACACAGTTTGTGCCAGAACGACAGGAAATAATACCTTTGCTCCAACAAATCCCTCTCACCCCAACTTGTGAGTGGCGTGGGCATCACACGCCTCTCACAAGATGGAGCGAAAATGAGATTGTTGGAGTAAAAATATCGGTTGCTGAAACAAGGAAAATAGACGGCCAATTAAAAAATTACTCAGGCACATAGGACCCCTTTTTTTTTCCAAAGACAAGACCGATTCTTGGACAAGGATAGAGATTAGATGCTACTGCTCACAAGTCACAATGATACTATCATCATATGCACCCACCAACAAAAATGACAATGGTTATTGCTTCCTGGACTGCTTCTGATTGTAATCATACTTCAAAATGTTTGCTCTCAGCAGCATTGCCCTGACATCACGTTCAAATTCATTACCAGTTTGTAGAACGCGTTGGAAAGTCCCATTTCTCTGATCCGCATGCCGTGCATACAGAATTTTGTTGTGAGAGTCTATCCGAGCCTGCACAAATATGACGGTAAGCATGGTCATCCCATCTGATCTTGCTCCGAATCGATATTGGTATCAAATACCAATCAATCAATCAATATCAAACAACTTTAATCAAATTTTACAAAACTCGGTTGAGAAAACAATATACTGACACATGGTATGCCTCTCTTCATGTTCTCCATCTCAAATGTCTCACTCAACACCCTGGAAAACCCTCCCCCCAATCTTCTTTCGAAGGATCTTTTCCTTTATTTATCTCATTTTTTCACATGATCCCTTCGAATTCAGCCTTCCTTCACTTCATGTCTCTCACCCTTTTTGTGCAAAAACCAAACTCTTCAAAGTCTAGACTTTGGAATAAGCCTTAGTGGAGTCACTCTCGACTCTTCGATATGGGTTGTGCTGTTCAATTTCTCCTAATCTCTTCTCATTCATTGCTGAACTCCCTGGTTTCAAATTCGAGTAGATTACTGTTTTTTCTGATCTTTCATATTAGTCAGTTATTTATTTCCCTTTGATGACAGTATTATCTCCTTTTGGTGTTTCAGGGTTTAGATTGAACTTGCTAAGTTGGTAAGGTATTCGAGTTTCCTATTAAACTGATCTACTATGTTTACGACAGGCTTAAGATCAGGTAATCAGGAGGGGTAAATGCATCGATTTCCATCGATATTTTTGGTGAGAAAAAGAATAGAGATTTTTCATTCGGGATGGATCACTGAAATTTGGAAAACCTATGTTAATATTAGTTTGTATAATAACCAAATGTTTATATTCATATATCCAAAATTATTGAAGAGATGCCCAAATCTATCATATTTGGGTATATGAGCAATGATTTGGGGTATCTTGGGTAATCGTAAATCAATTATTATATCATCACTTTTACGCATAATAACTAAGATTCTGGTAGAACATAGATGATACGCCTCAACTTTACTGATGCTAGAACCAAAAATATATACTAATGAGACCCCAAATTGAGCAAAGAAATGGATAAAGTACCTGAATTTGATTGTTGGTAATCAAGGCCTCGAGTTCCTTTTCTAGACCTGCAATGTTGGTTTTGAAAGCATGTGCCATCATGTGCAAATCAACAGACACAAAAGGAAGAGTATATTGGATCAGAGCCTTGTGCCGGATTTCATTGTACAGAGTCTCCACATGGTCATGCAAATGGATGTCTAGCAACAAGTTTGCTTTAAGATTCCCGAGGTAGCCGAGGCAAGATGCATAATGACTGGCAACAAATATAAAAGCAATGGCCGTTAAATAAGTAGAAGGAGCACCTCTATTCTGGTACAAAGCGCAGATAAACAAGGAGCGGTAAGAGGTAAAATAAAGAGGGATTCTTTTAGCAGAACAGGAAAAGGGTAGGGCCCACACGAAAAACAGTAGCATGAACTTTCTCAATTGAATCAAATGCAAACTAAATACACATGGCTATGAAACTTAGTCAAGACCCCAAGCAAAGGTAAATCATTTTGAGGCTTGTAATTGCAAGAGCTACAAAATTTTCCATAATAGGCTGAATTTAATAACTGAAAACAGTAAGCTGGGAAAGGTTGAATGGCTTGTATAAGATTAGTTTAACAGCTTGGACAATAGAAGGCAAGAATCTAGCCATCAATCATAAGAAAGCCATATTAGCAATTGAGACAACAAAACTGATTCTATACACCACACCAGATCCACCAGTGGCGGTGGACTAGATTTAAGTTAGTCCACTTTGCCAATGCTGTAAGCAAAGATTTAAAAGTCACAAAAAAGGATATCTGATCATGGTTGCATGAAATCTTCACAAGACAACAAGTGGAATTTACAACCACAAACAACAATTGAAGGAGGAGAACAAAGGGAGTACCTAATTACATAGTGTGATAGGAAATGCAACTCATATACCATTATCAATAATATGCATTCAGCAGGTAACTCAAATAGAAATTGGGCAAGCAAAAAAGAAAAAAGAAAAACGAAACCATGGAGCAAATCGCAAACCCAAGAATTCCACATGATAAAGGATTTGCCCATATAATTGAAATCAAAATCCCATAAGAACCCACATGAAACAGAACAGTACTGGTCAGTCAAGCATGAAACAGAACAGTTCTTTAGTAAATCAAACCAACCCTTCTTTCTAAGACAAAGAGACTGAGCAGTTGAAAGTAAGAATCAAAACCTGCTCTTTTTCTGCTGCTTCTGCTCAACGACCTGAGAAAATTAGGATCCTCCAGGAAACCAAGAACAAGACAACAGTCTATGTTTTCTGCCCAAGTAAGTGACAAAAAGAAAAACTTACCCAAGCAAAGAAAGAAAAACTATTGAACTTGATTAAAAGTTTTGATTAGGGTTTAGTTTATTTAGTTAACGAGTCATAATTCAATAGCATCAAAAAATGTTCATTTGTTTAGTTAATATATGCAATCAACTACCCTTCTTACTAGTTTTTTCTCCTCTGGCTGTGGCTTTCCATAATATATTCGCAGCATGAACAGTCCATTACTCAACTCGCCATCATCGGGTAAGATCCAGAAATTTCCTCGTGCATTTAGTCAAACCAAAGGTAACGTTTGGTTAAATGTAATAGTTATTTTATTGTGTTCTTATTGTGAATGAAACTGCTATTATCAAACGACAATAGTTATATTAATGGTAATATTTTTATCCCTCCAGAGACAATTAAAATTATCATATTTTATAATCGTATGATCTATTCCAATTTTCGTCTCACTCAAAAAATTCAAAAACCAAAAAAAGAAAAAATTTGAAAATCTCATTTTTAAAACGGCAATAGTTATATCAATGATAATATTTTATCCTTTTAGAGACAATAAAAAATATCATATTGGAGCAGCGATGCCACCCTCCGTTCAGATTCCTGAATGCTTGGTCAAGACACCCTAACTTCCTGGATATTGTGAGAATGGGATGGGAGACACCAGTGGAAGGATGTAAGATGTTTCGAGTGGTTCAAAAGCTGAAATTGCTTAAAGGTAAGCTCAAGCAACTTCATGGGGCTCACTTTTCTAACATTTCAGAGACGGTGAAAGATGCAAGGGTTGTTCTTCTCTGCTTGCAGCGGCAGCTATGGGATCAGTACACTAGTGATGTTAAAATTGCTGCAGATACTGCAGCAGGTAACCTAAAGAGCTCTTGAAGATGGAGGAGCTTATTCTCCAGTAGAAATTGAAGGATGATTGGATTCATTTGATGGATAGGGGGACTGCTTACTTTTATGCTATTCTGAAGCAGAAATGGCGACGACAGAGAATCAACAGCCTTATGCAGGAGGATGGGACAACAACTATTGGCAAAGCTGAAGTTGGGATGGAGGTTGTCAGTTATTTTACAGCTCTTCTTGGTACTAATGATGGAAGCCAGGGAACTCCTAACAGTGAGATTATAGCTCTTGGGCAAGTTCTCTTTATAGAACAGCGACAACACCTTGAGATTGAGTTCACGACTCAGGATGTGCGGAAAGCCCTTGGAGATATAGCAGAGAACAAGGCTCCTGGTGTGGATGGCTACTCGTCCCTGTTTTTCAAAAGCGCTTGGGGGATTTTAGGAGATGATGTTTGTGATGCAGTTCTTAATTTTTTTCAGAGCAAAAGGCTGCTGAAACAGGTTAGTGCAACTGTCATTCATCTCATTCCCAAGACGGATAATGCGACTCAGGCAAGTGACTTTAGACCCATTGCTTGCTGTTCCACTATTTATAAGATAATCTCAAAAATGTTATGCTCCAGATTGATGGTAGTGCTCCCTCATCTTGTGGACCACTCTCAGAGTGCTTTTGTGGGGGGTCGCTCTATTGTTGATAATGTGTTATTATGTCAGGAGCTTTCGGAGGGGTATGGGCGAAAACACATTTCCCCTCGATGCTTGGCCAAGATAGACTTAAGGAAGGCGTATGATTCGGTTCATTGGGGTTTTTTGCATGATTTACTAAAGCAGTTGGGGTTCCCACCTACCTTTGTGAGTTGGATTATGGCATGCTTGACCTCGGTCATGTATTCTATCAATTTGAATGGGGAGCTGGTTGGTTTTTTTCGAGGGGAGAGGGGGCTTCGACAAGGGGACCCACTTTCCCCCTATCTTTTTGTACTGATTATGGAGTATCTTACTCGGGCATTGAGGGCTGCAAGCTTGGAGAAGGGATTTCGTTTTCATCCGAAGTGTATGAGAGTTGGTATCATAGGCCTTTGCTTCGCGGATGATCTTATGATTTTCTCTAAGGCTGATGCTCACTCATTGAGACTTATTAAAGGACAATTGGATCATTTTGCTTTTGTTTTCGGTCTTAAGGCAAACTTGAGCAAGAGCTCGGTTTATTTTGGAGGGGTGCAACATGAGAAGCAAGTGGAATTGGCTGCCATCTTTGGCTTTGATATTGGCTAGGGCTCTTTCAGGTATTTGGGGGTCCCCTTGACGTCAAAGAAATTAAATATTTGTCATTACCGGAGTTTGATTGAGAAAATTACAAACCGTGTTCAATGTTGGGCTGCCCGGCTTCTCTCATATGCAGGGAGATTACAGCTTATCAAAGGTATTCTTCTCCGCATTCATTTGTATTGGTCACAGATCTTTCTTCTTCCTAAATCTGTTATTCATGAGATTGAGGCTATCTGCCGAGCGTTTCTGTGGTCGGGCACTGCCCTCAACAGGAGGAGAGCCTTGATTGTGTGGGATACGGTTTGTCAACCTAAGAAAGGGGGTGGCCTGGGTATTTTGAAACTGATTTATTGGAATGCTGCTATTCTCTTTAAACATGTTTGGGCAGTGGCCTTGAAGAAGGATCGCTATGGATTAGGTGGATCCATGAGTACTACCTTCGGAGTGAGAGTATTTGGACAGTGGGGGAGAAGGGGGGATCTTGGTCCTAGAGGGCTCTACTTAAGGTTCGGGACCAAATGATTAATGCAGGGGCTGTTGATCGGGGCACAGGGCGATGGATTGCAGATCCTTCGGGGGTCTTCTCGGTTCATTCAACTTATGGTCACCTGCGGGGATTGTGTGATAGGAAACTGTGGTGGAAACTTGTGTGGAATTCTATGGTGCATCCTAGAATGGGGTTTATTTTGTGGCTTGTTTTGCAGGATAGGATTCGGACGAAGGACTATCTTAGCCGGATGGGACTTGAAGCGGAGGTGAATTGTGTGCTGTGTAATCTGGCCTGAGAGACTAGGGATCATTTATTTTTTGGCTGTCCGTTTACTCGGGAGGTTAGGGAAGGGATCCTGCACTGTCTGCGGCTTGGCTCTAGGGCGATCGATTGGGAGACTTGGTGGAGATGGCTTCTCAAGATCAGTGCTGGGAAGACTATGAAAGCTAGGAAAAGGGGCTATATTGGTGCTGCTATGGTCTATGAGATTTGGCGTGAGCGTAACATGAGAATTTTTCAAGGGGCCATTCAATCCTCGTAGGAGGTCTGTAGAAGGGCTCTCAGTCATATTATGGGTTGTCGTTGATTCTGTCAGCTTCCTTTCTCAGCTCTTCTGCTGGGTTTTTGAGATCTGTGTGTGTGTTTTTTGCTGGCCTGTTTCCTAGTTGAGTGTTGGACTGGGGGCAAGTGGCTATGCATATCGTGATGCAACTATGCCTAATTTGCTTGATCCTGGGAGTTGCTTGGCTCTTTCTGATTTTCTGTGGGGCTGGTACAGGTTCATTGTACAGGGTTCATTACAATTTTTTCTGCAGAATTTATGCTGGCATGGGGTGAGGCAGGGCTACAGTTCTCTGCAGAATAGACTAGATACACACTGTATAGGGGCTTAAGTTCTTTCCAATTTTGTAGTCTTTGAGTGGATAGTAATGATATGCTGATTTCATATTAAAAAAAAAAAAAATCTTAACTATTTTAAAAGTTATATACATATAGTTAACTTTCATTATGGACATCTGCAAATTAAAAGGTTTATGGATATTTTTCGGTCATTAAATTTCACAAATTAATGGCGGAGATTTGAAAAAAAAAATAAAAAAAAAAAAGAAAAGAAACCTTAGGGAAAAATAAGAAACCCTAGAGGAATAATCTCCACCGTTGATTAGTAAAATCTAATGACTGAAAAAAATCCGCAAAATGTTAGATTTGCGGATGTTCTCAATAGAAGATTTTTGTATACATTTAACTTCCATTATGGACATTCGCAAATCAAAAGATCCTCCACCTCTTAATTATTTGGATATAAAAGTTTAGGTATAACTTGCACATCGAAAAAAATGATAAAAGAAAAACAAAAGAATCTAAAATTTTAAAAATAAACAATAAAAAATAACTGTTTTCCTCCTCTCCTTTTTAATTCTTTTTTTCCTCACATACTCTACTCTCTCCTCTTTAATTCTCTCTTTCCTCACAAGCTCTCCACTTTCTTATTTAATTCTTTTTTTTTTTTCTCTCACATCTTATCACAGTCATTGGATGTCTTTTGACAAATCATCTAAAATCAATCTAAACCGTAAGTTATTTTTTGATTCAAATCGTTATCTTTTATATTATAGACTAGAAATTACCCGTGCCGTAGTTACAATTTTATTTACTGTCACAAAAATTATTCGTGCTCGTGTCATGCTGTGTATTTTATATATTTTTCAATAAAAAAAGAATAAAAATTATATCAACATTAGACTCATTTTGATCCTCATAAAAAACTATGAATTTTGACTATAATATTTTTATGTTTAGTAGATTATACAGTGAGATATAGAAGAAAAATAAATTATACTATAATATTTTTATATTTGGTAGATTATACAGTGAG
>JAOWBR010169136.1:0-11527 GCA_028571145.1 Dionaea muscipula
ACTAATGTTTATATAAACACCCTAAACCCTAAACAAATCTAAATAAACCCCAAATAACCTATAACTCCAAATAATCTAAACCCTAAAATCCCAAATAACATAAACCCTAAAACATATAACTATTAATCTGAACCTTATAGGCCTTTCAAAATAAAAAAGTTAGAAAGTAATTTATTAATTTTCAATTAAACTAATGTCATACTTAGTTATGCTAGTAAAACTTTAATAAAATCAATAATTACTGATTTTCTCTTTTCCAATGAAACTATCAACTGATTTTGATCCCAACTTATTGCATATAGAACTTCTACATCAAATTCGGATTATTTTCAAATTATGTTCGGGTAACGGTTCACTTCGGTTCAGTTTGTTCGGGTTTCGGATCACACTGGGTTCGGTTTGTTAGGATTACGGGTTACCTCGGTTCGGATTTTTCGGGTTGAGGGTTGCTCTTGGTTGCGGGTTATCGGATTGCGGATCGAGTCGGTTCGGGTTTCAGATTGTTTTCGATTCGGATTATTTGTCTAATTTCGGTTTCGGATTGATTCGAGTTCGGGTTATGCCAGTTCAGATTATTCGGATTTGATCTAATTTTGGTTCGGATTGGTTCGATTTATGAGTGGGTTGGGTTGGATTTGCGGTTCGGATTAAATTTTTTCGGGTCTAGCGTCGGGCAGGTTGTCCGAGCAAGCACCACCGGGTAGGTTCTCCGGGCAGGTGTTACGGGGCAAGTTCTCCGGACGTGCTAGGGAGGCTGTGAAGTCCAAAGTCTAAAGTAGTTCAAGTATGGGTAGGATGTGCGTACCTGAAACTTTGGGAGGTGTGCCGCTATTTATAGGGGTTTGGATGATGGTGAAGTTACCAAAAAGGTTCTGGCTGGACAAGCAACCGGGTAAGTTTCCGGGCAAGCGTGTCGGGCAGACGTCCCTATTAAGAAGTGACCTTGCTGACGGAGCCGTAAGGATACCCAGGTAGGCATCCGGGCAAGCATGCCGGGCAGGCATCCGAGCAGGGGATGCATGGGAGTAAGATGATCTTTGCCTTAATCCGGGCAAGCATCCATCCAGGATTGCGGGGCAGACAAACCGGCCAGATGAACCGGGCAGGCCAAAATGCTTGAAAAAACCGATCGTTCCGCCCGATCTAATGATTCACTTATGTATGAGGAAAATATCCGTATATCAATATCAATATATTTTTTACTCACTCCTTTCTTCTGTAACACCCACTACACCACCTCCTGCGACATCCTATCATATGCCTTCTCAAGATCGATAAAGAGTAAATATAGGTCTATCATCTTCTCTCTAAACTTCGCTATTATCTGATGCATAATATGAATGACATCCATAGTAGAACGTCCTAGCATTAACCCAAACTAATTATTGGCCACTTTAGTTTTCCTACGCAACCTCCGCTCGATCACTTTTTCCCATAACTTCATCGTATGACTCATAAGCTTAATTTCTCGATAGTTTACACACTCTTGCACATATCCTTTATTTTTATATAGAGGTACAATCGTGCTTCTCCTCTAGACACTTGACATCCTCCCCTTCATGATCATATTAGCAACCCACATAACCAAAGAACTCCGATCTGCCCTAAAATCTTTCAAACTTCAATTGGCACACCATCTGGACCGATTGTCTTTTTACAACCCATACTTCAACGCATTCTGCACCTCAAATACATGAATACGCCTAACATACTTTAGGGTATTGGCTCTCTCAGTATCATCAATGCACAACTCTCACACCTCTGTTTCCCCTTCATTGAGAAGTTTCTCAAAGTATTCACCCTATCGCAATTGGATAGCTCCCTCATCGACCAACATCGACTTGTCTTCTTTCCTTATGTATCTAACGCTGCTCACATCGCGACTCTATCTATCCCGCAATTTCGTTAGTCGGTACACGTCCTTCTCCCCCTCTCGCGTGCCCAACCTTGTATAAAGTCCTTCGAAGGCCTCAAACTTTGCCACAACCACTGCAACACGCGGCTTCTTCTTTGCCACCTCGTATTCCTTACGGTCTGCGGTTGTCCTACTAACACGCCATGCCTTGAACCTCTCTTTCTTCAACTTAACAGCCCCTTGCACCTCTTGTCCTCACCACCACCATTTCTACAGTCTGAACCCCCCCTCCCTTGACGAGATTCACCTAACACCTCCTTAACGACCTTGTCTACATGGACAGATATACGATCCCAAGTTAAACTATCTTCTTCCTTATCATCCAAGTGCCATACATCTGCTTCTAGCATCTTCTTCCAAAAATTCAAAGCTTTGTCCCCTTTGAACTGCCACCACCGAATCATCTTATCCTTACGCACACTCCTCTGTTTCTTCCAACTGTCGAAGCTGACATCCAACACCAGAAGTCGGTGTTGTGTGGCTACACACTCACCCGAAATAGTTTTGCAATCCCTACACCCCAATCGATCCACATTCATGGTCAGAAAGTAATCGATCTGAGTAGCATTGCTACCACTTTTAAAAGTGATTAGATGCTCTTCCCTCTTCCGAAAACAGGTATACATTATTTGGACCTTGACAGTGGAGTAAGAAGGAAACAAGGAGTAATCTTTCCTACACGATAGGGGATTATTTTTGTTTGCGTTTCCTTTGATTGTCTAGGAGGATATCGCATCATATGGCAGTGAATGTTGGAATCCATGACTATGTGCACCAACAAGTGGACAATTTATGTTTGATTACTCTGGTGGTTGTTCTGTAAGAAGTAATCCATCATCATAGTAGATGGTGCTCAATGCTCTTTGTTTATCTTGGATTTCACCTCCAGATTGCAGGTTGCCAGCCCGTCTTTCATGATAAAAGGATTTGATTTGGTTTGGATTTGGGGAAAACTGCTGCGCCAATGTTTTCTATTCCCCATCTTGTCCCAGTGTCCCGGTTTGAAGCAGGTGAATATATTCTCTTAATCAATTTCGATGAATCAGAGATGAGTTTGGTGTCAAGTACCAATTTCTCATGTCTGATGAATCTGATATTACTTTGAAGAACATGAAATTGAATTTAAAGTGCACTAGACATGTTATCATGAAGAGATGAAACAGGAGAAACCAACAGAAGTTCTTGAACCTGTTTTTTTCCCCCTCTCCAGAGCAAAGACGGGAATACAAGACAAGACGGGAAACTAATGTAATGGTGTTGATCATTTCTTGGCAAAGAGACCTCCAAAGCCGCCATTCTTCTTACCGTTTTTTGGCACAGCTACTGAATTGCCCTTTCCGCGAGCAGTGGAGGAGGTGGTGCCGTTGCCCTTTTCTTCAACTTTCTTGAGTATGGGATCAGTCTCAAGCAGCTGGTCTTCCTTCTGTAATCCACCCAGAATCCAGTCAAGCAGGCTCTTCTCCCCACTTCCTCCGGAGCTCTTGGTTGCCGTCGCCGCATACATCCGCCCTGTCGCCGCCACGGGGCTGAAGGCAATTGGAAGAGATGCCATTTTTGTGGGTTATCTACTCTTGAGACTTGGCGTGTGGAGGCCTGAGGCTGAGGTTGGAGCTGAAGCAGAAAGAGTGAGAGGCTCAGGTTATTGCAGGATAAAATAATATGCACAAGGCTACTGGGGTTTTAAGAGAATTTGAGCCATTGGATTTTGATTAGGGACATTACATAGCATGGAATTGTTTCTACAACGAGTCCTCCACATACACAAGTGTCTTATCCTGTTCGATTCCCCTTAAAACAGATTGATTCCTTTTCTTCTTTTTGAGTGGTGAATATTGATGGTAGGTTAGCTAGCGGAGCAGGATGTGTGTAGGACTGGAATGTGGCGGTGGAATGCAACCCATCATCTGGACGTCAAGCTTCAAAGTTTTCCGTTAAAGCTATTGATCCTGCAATGGAGTCGATTGTGGTTAGGGATGGTAAAAACAGTCCCACAGATCCAATCCCTGAACCGGTTCGAATTCGGTGCTTATTTTTTTTTTTTTTTTTCCTTTTTTTTGAAAACTCACTTCGTTAAAAACACTTTTTTTTAGTTATTTTATTAGTCAACATATCATCTATGTCCTTTTAAAACAAACGTGCAGTTCTGGGGATTATGTTGAGCTTTTGAATACAACTCAACAGGTTATGTCCAACCTTACAATTTTAATATTGTTCGACATATCTTGCTGATTCTTATAATAATTTTAATATGGTCTGACATATCTTATCGAGCATTTACTTATAATCCAACAAGATTTGTCGAGTCATATAATTTTTAATATGGTCCGACATCAATGTCAAGTCTTGTAATAATATTGTCCGACAGTAATGTCGAGCCTTAACTTATAATTTTTAATGTGGCTTGATGCCGAGTCTTTTAATATTATGCTAAGCTTTTATAATTTTTGAAAAGGTATTTTTGTTAAAAAAAAAAAAAACCATTTTTATTGTCTAATAAAGATTTTTTTTAGAAAAATAATTAGAAAAGAGTTTTGACTCTGTAGAAAAAATTGTAGGCGGCCAAAACCATAGTCGAACTATCCGGTTCACGCTATTTTTGATATTGAGGTAATTAGAACAAACACGATTCTTTTTGTACTAGAATTTTTCTTCAACAGAAAAGGTTACTGGTATCTCGAACCAATGACGGTGGAGAAGAATATATGCATCTCGACACATGGTGCAGTGCAGCAGCGTGCCAAAAATCATGTAGGGAAGGGAACATCTCACACTTGGTGAAAATTCCTGGGTTATGAAGGAAAAAAGAAAAAGAAAACCAATCCACCATATATAATGCACATTGCATAGTTTGTCAACTTCCAAGCAGGAACTGCCGTTAGTGGACTTCAAATGATTTTTCATAACAAGGATTAGGCTGAAAAGCAACTATCTAAAGAGAGCGACCCATGATTGTGAACTTTTTGATAATACCAACAAAACAAGACAATGATAACTAACTAACCATAACGAGGATTAATCGCAGAAACAGAAGAAGTAACTCCGTCCATTCATTGAACATGATGTGGATTTTGATAAAGCTAAATGTATGTAAATACGACAATACAATCAACCGCATGGAGTTAAATAAGCTGAGCAGCTGTGTTCAACTTCTCTGCTAAGCTGAGTTGCGTCCTTGTGATGCTAGAAAGATACAGCAACAGGAGTTGGTCCTGCAAAACAAAAGCAGACAAATATGAGCATCTTAGTTATTTCTTCTGTTCATATACCCATCTTAGCCAGTCAAGGGGCAGGGCAGTAGCCACAAGCCTCAATAGTTAATAATCTGTCACAAAATAAAAGCACTAACCTGTAGACCGTCATTTACAAGCTTATCAAAAGCAGTAGGTGACATCTTGGGAAGGGATGATAGTGTGTCTGCTATGAGTCGACCAATGTCATTGTCTGGAGCAACACGTTTCTCCTGAGGAAGACATTGTCAAACAACTCCAAGTAACAGTGAAACATAAATTTAATGATGGCAAATTCAAATAAGAACCTTACCACAACATCATCTACATACTTATAAACATCATCAATAAGGGTTAAAAGCTTCTCCATTGAAGCTTCCATTCCTTCCAAATCACTTGGAATCTTATCCGCATTCGTAGATTTCAGGAGGTCATCTGCCACCAATGGAAATAGTAAAGTGATTTCCAATTGCAACGCTAAAGCCAAGAAAAGTTGGCTATAAACATAAGCCGTATGGATACAATTCATCATTTTATATTGTGGCCAATTTCATGCATCAAAGGGGTCTCAGAGCATATACGTACACCCAATTTTCTCAGCCTCGGCCATCTTAATATCCACGGGGATTTCCTGAAACTGAGCAGCAAGCTGCTGATCCCCAAGAGACAGATTAACAGAAATAAATGCCTTTATTGTCGCTTCCCCATTTCCAAATGTTGTATCAACTGTCAGATGAATAGGATTTGAAACTTCTCTGGAGTAGAACTCATGAATCAACGCCGAACCTCCAGTTACACCAAATCCTGTCGAGTACCTGCACATAGAAAAAAGCATGATGAACAAAACAACTAGCATCCAAGGACCAATCAATGAGCCTAACTAAACTTCATAGAGAACGGACAACCAAAATTCTACATAAGGTAATCCGGAGGTCCTCATCTGAGTATAGACAAAAAAGCAAAAGCAAATAACTGCGACAAGGTAAAAAAAAACAAGCTGATTTCTCTACATTATATAACTGTATGCACTAATTCCTGTACTCTAATAAACCTAATATATCTTTATTGGTGAGCAAATTTTACATATAAATTCAAACTTCGCTGCTCTATCAACGTGTATTTTAGGATTGGATGCAGATATTCAATGAGCAATTCTACACTTTACAAAATGAGGAAGGCTCAATCAGGTATTCTAGACTTTGGAAAACACTTGGACATGGTACATGGTATGGATGAAATACAGCTTATAAGTTGGAATGTGATGCAAATTATTGTGCATGCTCCCAATTGGACACCGTACTGGTACATACGAACAACGCTTGGACATTTTTGAATGTCTTGAGGAGAAAATTTAGGACGTAAACTTCATTTGGTGAGTTGAAAAGACCACTTTATGTATGTGAAATTTGCTCACTAATCAATATACACTAACTTCATAAGAAATAACCTACAATATATTGATATGGACTTGAGCAATACTATCCCTTTTCTATTTCAGATTGAGCATTGGATCACGAGTTGAAGAGTTTGAGTAATTTTATCTAGGGTGTATTGTTTGCCCAACAGGGAAATTTGTTGGTTTTTTTTTTTTTTTGTATTTTGTTGATAATAGAGGCGTATTTGGAGACTTTCTACCTGTGACTGGAGACTTGGTTTGTAAATTATGGTTCGTGTAGATAATATATCAGGTTACAGGTACAATGTATTTTTTCAGGTTTTGTCCGATTTATAATTATTTTTTTGCCAAAATTTTATTTTTCGGACCGATTTTATCCGGTTTACAGTTGTCATGTTGCTGCCGATTTACAGATATTGTAGGACTGAGTATAACCTATATCAATCGTGAAAAATCTATTGCAGTTTCGTCCGGTGCATGGATTACCTCCTAGTCTAGCACAAGCATGAAAATCTGCAATAGCGTGCAATGCGACCAGGAGAACCGATTTCAATAATCAAGAATTGACTCCAAAACATAAAATTACTGATATTATGCGTGACTTGGGGGCTTCACCAGCTGCATGGTAAACTAAGGTAACTGGAATCAACCAATGCTGCCATTTCCACAATTTTCTCAGTCAGGAATCATAATGTCAAATTGCAGCATGATTCATTAGGCATAATGGTTGGAGACTATTGCTGGGTTAAATGGTAAGATTATGCCGTTGTTCATGCTCACAAGTTCTGAAATATCAATTTCATCAAGCATTATTATCAGCTAATTGCTGCTAGTATTGAACCATTAGATTTAGATGGACTACGTGCTAGAAGAGATTGTTATGATACATCTAATTGAATCAAACTAAACAAAGTGGCAGTATGGGTTCATGGATTCTATGAATTCTGAATTATACCATCCGACAATGGCCTCCTTGGGATTCACCTTCTGGTGTGACATTAACATGTTGTGATGATAATCTATGTCCAACGCAACCTGCAACCAAAAATATAGTCGTCCCATCAACAAACCTGACATTTAGCAAGTCCAATTGATATAGCTGCCCCACATAAAATCCCGCACCAGCACACGAAGTGGTGTGTGTTAGGCGACGGTTTTATGATAGAAAGTCGCCTATTGTCACAATAGGTGACAGTTCTATTATAAAACTGTCACCTATCACCATTTTGTGTGTCCTAGTGCGCGATTTTCATGCGGGGTGGTCAGCAAAACTCGTGTACGCCCGAGCAAATGAATTTCAAACACTTGTACTTGCAATAGAAAGAGAGCAGACGACGCACCAAAAACAAAAACAAAAACAAAAAAACAGAAATTTTACAGCAGAAAAGCAAATAGGGCAGACAGCAAACGCCCAATTGAAACAGAAAATTGTAAAAATAAAAAAAAAAATAAAACAAACCTGATCTGAGTACTCATTGTGTGGGACGGCGTACGAATTGCGGACATCAACAGTTCCATCGGGGAGGACGGAACCCAGAAGAGTACCAATAACTCGATCGGCCTGATCAGGTCGCCGAACGTAGCAGTCACATATATTGAAGATCACAAGCGGATGAACTTTCACAGTTGTCGCCGGCGAACCGAATGGAAGCAACACAGCCGCCATTGTTTCTGCTCTTTTTCTCTCTAGTATTTCTCAATCGTTAACTTTCGTTCGGGGGGGGTTAGGGTTTTTCAGTTTTGTCTCCCTGCAGCTCTGATTGACGATTTCCCAACACAACACAGCGCGGTTTGGGGAGAGTAGGTTTTCAATGGTCTATTTTATGGTGAAATTCAATTTAGCTTCAATAATATAATCTTTATTCATTTGAAAAATTTTGAAAAAAAATATAAATTTTTAAAACTCGGCCAAACTATTTACAAGAATATGTGCAAAGGCGAGTGTAAAAATTTACACTGAAGTCGTCTTTATAACAGACGCTTTCAGTTTAAATTTTTACACTGAAAGCGTCTGTTGTAGATACGTCTTCCTCTTTACTAATCTTCATCCGTTACAATCCAAAAAAATAATAAACGATTAATTAAAAAAATAATAAACAATTAATAAAAAAGTAAATAATTAATAAAAAATAATAAAAAATCTCATACATATAATTTAAAGACAAGTAGAATATTTGGAAAGTATATAAAATACTACTACACTGATATACATCAATGACCACGTCGAATGTGTCGTCCTCTATCGTCAAATCCTAATGGAGGACACTCTAGATTTCCTTGTGCATCAGTCTGTGTAATCTGTGACTCATAGTACGCAGTCCACTGTGTAGAAGTCCATGGTGTATCATATAAATCAAATGGAGGAACAGGTGCACTAGGATAATAAATATCGTCCGATCGAATCCGCGTGGGAGATGGAGGTGTACGAGATGGTCCGGGGATACTGACTGCTGGAGTGACGAACTCTGGAAGATGGAACCAATCTGGATAATATGGCTGTGGATCAGCAACCGGAATCTGATCATATGACTGCGTATCAGCGCCACCAATCCGATCGTCTGATACACGTGCACATCCTCGTCCTCGTGCTTGTCCACGTCCTCGCCCATGTCCTCTAGGCCGATCTGTCTCATCGTCACTCTGCTCAGGTCTGGGATGCTGCTCTCTGACACCGGACTGCAATGTGACAGACGAATGAGCGGCAATCTCACGCTGAGCCTCATCTATCACTCAGTGTACATCATCCCAAGACTTTCTCACCATAGAAATTCAATGTATTTGTGAAATAGTATCCGCCTGAAAATAACAGAAATAAAAATAGCACACATTAATATATATGAAATATTTTACAACAAAATACAAAAATAAAAAATTTGACTCATATCATATATCCATGCAGTGCGTGACATGGTCCGATATAACAGCGCGTAATCCTCCAAAACCATTGGTGATAATCAGGAGCAACTGCGTGATTAGGCCTCAAGGGTCGCTTAATGTGTAAAAAATAATCTCGTTGATGTGTCCACAATGAGATATAATGTGTGTGCTGCTGAACCCAATCTGTGTCTGTCCTCCCCCGCAGATCACAATCATGAAGTGTCTGATCAAAATGAACGTTGACTGGAATCCCCTGAATACCGCCAAACTGTCGAATCACACAATCAGTATACTGCCACTCGACTAAATGGAAGCAAATCAGAGGAACACGTGCATACCACCAATCGCTTCCACCGAGGCAAAACTCAAGAAGATGATCCAGGATCTCCGCACTATAGGGCTCCCATACTATCTGATCAGGCGTCTGACAATCGAAGACCTCTCTATACTGAAGGATTACATGGGTGGAAACCTGCGTAATGCCAAAGGTTGTCACCCAACGGTATGTAAGTTGTCTAAGCCCTAAAGCCACATCATGACGTCATACGGGTGCTATGTGAGGAAAACGATCCCATAGGAACACCTGCAGTAATATGAGAGCACCACCAATCTGATCGGCACCTCTCTCTAAGGTTGTACACAACTGTCTATACAACCAAGCTAAACATGCTGAATCCCAACTGTACTGTCCCGCCTCAGTAAAATCTTTCAATAATGGAAGAAACGTCAAATGTACTAAAGTCCCAGATCTATCTGGGAATAACACACCACCAATCAACACCAAAATGTAAGTTCGTGAGAATCGCATGACGATCTCCTCATCTGCATCGTCAGGCAACTCCCCAAACACTCTGCACAGCCAAGTCATACTGACCCGAGCACCTCTGATCTCTCGTCCTCCCGGCCTGACGCCCAGTAGTCGCTCACACTCATCGGCCCATCTACGATGAGTGCTGCCAGTAACCGGCACCACGTCAATAGGAAGTCCTAGCAGAACCGCGACATCCTACAGTGTGATCGTGACCTCCCCATCTGACATATGAAATGTATGTGTCTTAGGTCTCCACCTCTCAACAGCAGCAGTGATCAAATGCCAATCTAGTCTAATAAAACTCATCACAGTGACACCACCAAAACCTGCCTCCTCTATATAAGGCAACATCGAAGCACTGAGAGGAATACCATCATCTCGTCTCGTAATCGCCTCGTAACGTCTACAGTGTAAAACAGAGGATACATCGCCCTCCCAAACAGCAGAAGATCTGTGCTGAAGTTGTCGGGTCAACACGGACTCATCTAGGGGGCCTGGAGCAGTACTCGGTACATAATCCATGATCTATAATGCTAAATGAAATTAAGTTATATTAAACAGAACAGTAAAATGATTACATGAAATTAAGTTCGATCACATAAACCATAGTTTGATTACATGAAACATAGTTCGATTACATGAAATTCATCTGGAAGATTGTTCCCTATTGGGATAACTTCTTTTATTGTGGCCTTCCTGCCTACATAAGGAGCCATGTATTCACGTAGATGGCTCCCTGATATCCATCTCATTACGAATATGTGAAGTTCTAGGTCTCCCTTTTGCACGTACATGTGTATGATCTGGATGAATGGTAGGAAAATGTACAGGAGGCTAACTAATTCTATCTCCAATTGGAAAAAATCCTGTCTGATAGCACTGCAACTGATGCTCTAGCCTATACCATGGCCCAACATATGTAGTGTTGTCCACTCTGAGCTTCCCAAAGCATGCAGTAGCATGAGAACAAGGAATTATATACATTTTCCATTTTCCACAAGCGCAGGTCCTCTGCTGCAAATCAACAGTCTGGTTGTTTATCGCTTCTTTCCAACCATGTCTAGTCTGGAGAGGTCCGATGATATATAACTTCAGAAATACCATGAGGAACATCATATACATTCACAGTATGACAAGTTTATGCCTTGCACCATCTATTAATCATCCTCATGGCATAACCTGTTAATACCTCTCCTCTTGCCACTCCAGCTTGAGCTTCTTGATATCGATCAGCAAAATATCCACGACAATTGAAGAATGTCCTCAACACCAACGCAGCAACAGGTAAATTTCGCACACCC
>JAOWBR010169147.1:0-11527 GCA_028571145.1 Dionaea muscipula
GCTGATGAATTTCAGATGCATATATATATAAAAAAAAATTCCGGTTTCATCGACTGAATATTTACAGGCAACATTGGCAAGATTTTAAAGAACAGCTGCCCCACTTCATCAACCCTAATCTTCACCATGAAACTGTTTAACATAATTTTTCTCAACTATGAGATTTCACAGATAACAATTGTAATTAGTCCATTCTAAACTTGAATTTGGTTCACTATAATAGACAACACAAGAATGGAACAATTTCAGTCCAACACAGATTACCAACTACATAGCAACGCAAGACACCAGTAAAAGATACAAGTCATCCGTCGTTTATTAGAAGAAGACAATACGGAGAGTGTCGGACGGGTTCACACATATATAGATGTATATAAATATATATTATAGTATACAAGTTCGTTTGTCGTCCAAAAACACAAGACAGGAACATTGAGGCACACATCACATCAGTGCTTCAGGCTTCTGGTACCACAGTTTCTGTTCTTCATACCAACTGAAAATCCACAAGATCTGCATGACCGGAACCTCACATGGTCGGCCTCACATTCAGTCTATTAGCTAGTTTCATGCCCAGCGATTTATCAGCCTGTACCCAAATAAATGCATAAAGGTGAGTTGAACTCAAAGAGTAGTAATTGATACAGCAAGGAAAAAACCAGGCTACTGAATTGAGAGAATGACAAAGACAATATCTGGAAATTTAGGGCGATAAAATTCCGGCCCACTTCGAGCATGTAATCCAACTTGATGTGACTCCCCTTGGTTAAGGAACATAGCCAGCATTGCAAGCTAATATTTCTATTATACTGTTGAAGTGAACTGCAGGCAGCATAATGATGAAGGCTTAAGAAAGTACCTGAGACCAGTAGGAGATCCAGATGCTGCGGATTTCATGGGTGACGCGAGGATCAGATAAGGCTTCAACCCATCTGCGGATGAATCGCTCTTGCCTGGAAACAGAGAGAGACAACATAAATGAATTCAAGGTTACAACTGATAAATTTTCAGCTTATGAGTGGGCAAAAGTTGAACATCGGTCAAGGGCATACGCATACCTGGCAGCATCCCAGGATCGATATCGCTCTCCAGGCTGCTTGAAGTTATTCTCCTTTGCAATCATTTGCTGCAGAAACACAGTTAGTTGGACCTTCGTTATTCAAAACAATATACTTGATATGTTCGTCTAGTGTGGTGGCGGTACACATACAAAGAAACAGCAAGTAATGCCAGCCGCAAGATGCCTATCATGGAATAATGAAATTTATCAAACCTGGCACAGTGGGAAAAAGAAACCGTCTAGATGGCCAAACAGATGTCCTGCAGTTTCTAAATATAGACTAATTTAAAAAATACGGACTAATGGCATCTTAGCAAACACTGTTAGCTGCATCATGCCCTGATCAGTCCAACTCCACACAACTCAGTTTGCAGTACATCAACACCATGTATGACAAGCAATAAAAGAAGCAGGTAGAATCAGGCTTCGACTATTTAGGCAGGTTGTTGGTCAGCTCAACTACGGGTGCCTAAGGAAAACTTGAACAACGCTTGAGTTGTAACGGAGTTCAAACACCAATAATTGCCTCTCCAGCATACAACAATGTGCAGACCCTACAAGGCTGGCAATGAGACAATGAAGCAGACAGAGATAAGCACTTGGGAAACAGAAAACTAGTAGAATCCACTAACCCTTGCCCTCCCACCAGTCAGTGGAGCCGATGGAATAGGATATGTCTCGGAGTGGCGGACAGGATCAAACCTTGATGGGAAATAATTCACCTGAAAAAAGCACGAATTCATAAAATAATCCACTAGGAAACTACAACTGGAAAATAAAGAAATGCACCAATCTTTACCTCCTCATCCCTATGCATGAAGTTCATGAAGCCTTCATGGTGATTGTTGTGGTGAGCACACTTAGGAGCATTAACTGGAAGCTGCAGATAATTAGGGCCAAGACGGTGTCTCTGGGTGTCTGCGTAAGAGAAAATTCGGGTCTGAAGCAACTTGTCATCAGAATAGTAGACGCCGGGAACCACAATAGCAGGGCAAAATGCAAGCTGCTCATTTTCAGCAAAGAAGTTATCAATGTTTTTGTTCAAGACCAATCGGCCCACTGGCTGAAGGGGCAGAATATCTTCAGGCCAAGTCTTGGTAACATCAAGTGGATCAAAATCGTATTTATCTTCATCAACTGGATCAATTACTTGAATGTAAAGCTTCCACTCAGGATAGTTCCCAGCAGCAATGGAATCATAAAGGTCCTTCGTGGCATGGCTATGGTTGGACCCCCCAACTTTTATTGCCTCCTCATCCAGCAGACACTTGACTCCACATGTGGGTCTCCAATGAAACTTCACGTAGTTTACCTTACCTGCTTTGTTGATCAGGGTATATGTGTTGACACCAGACCCATCCATGTGTCTGTAATCTTGTGGGATTCCCTCATCATCAAAGAGGAAAGTAAACATGTGCAAGCTTTCAGGATGATGAGAGAAGAAATCAAGGATCCTCCAGTTTTCTTGGATATGGGACTTGGGATTGGGTTTAAGAGCATGGACCATATCTGGGAATTTCATGCCATCACGAACGAAGAACACAGGGAAATTGTTTCCTACCAGATCAAAGTTACCCTGTAACCATCAGACATGGCCGTGTCAACAAGGCAGATGGCAGCTTGTGAAATATTAAAATAAATAGTGGAAGAGACAGGTGCTGCATAAACCCTTACCTCTCTAGTGTAGAACTTCACAGCAAATCCACGAGGGTCCCTAAGGGTCTCAGGGCTGCCACGTTCATGGATAACTGTCGAAAAACGAACAATCACAGGAGTCTGAACACCAGGGGCCCTCAGGAAATCAGCGCAGGTGAGGTGAGTTATGTCATGAGTAACCTCGAAAAATCCTTTTGCACTGGCCCCCCTAGCATGAACAACACGTTCCGGTATCCTCTCCCGATCAAAGTTAGCAAGCTTCTCCACTAAATGATAATCCTCCAATAGAATGGGACCTGCACGATACTAGTATGAACAACTAGAATATGGACAACAAGAGCTGTCAACGAAGGTACTATAAATTATGGTACCATCACTACAAAAGAATGCTTTAGGAAGTATACATGCATGGCATACTGACCTGAACACTTCATACATTTAAAGAACACATCAACATATGGAAATAGCAGTTTTGGTTCGTCTTCACTTGTGTTGGGAATGCGCACACATACACCCAGTGAAAACAAAAAGCAGGAAAGGGATCGCACACAAGCAGGAAAGAAATTTCATTGAACACAAAGACAGGCATTTCCTAGGCAAGTGCATGGTGGGCCAGAGTATTCCTTGTTATCAACCATTCCCAGATTTATGCGAGAATTTCGCTTCAGCACTTGACGAGACATTCAATCAATCAATCACGAACTTTTTTCATTAGGTGAAGTTGACCGCACGTATCCGTAGGATATACTTGATGAGACATTCTCATTCTAAAAAAAAATTAACACTTTTCAAACATTAAACGAGAGTCCACATAATGATCATCTGGAACCATGGCCAGAAGTTAAACAAAACAACTGTCAATAAGAGAATTTTTTGAAAATTTCTAGTGCACTGGAAAGTTTGCACAATTTTTAGCACGATTTTACACTTTTGGAATGTGAGACCTATCCATTATAATGGAGAGAGTGAGTGGAGAATTTAGTGAAAAAATATAAAAAATGCTAAAAGAGGAAAATCATGCTAAAATTGTGTAAATTTTCTAGTTCCCACTAGAAAGTCTCGAATTTTTTTTGTTATTGCATCGAGTATCCTACATCAACTACCAGAAACATGCACATAAGCCAGGACTGATTCAGCCTCTTTCAATTCTAAGGTTCTTGACCCCACGCTGCCGCCGTGGAAATCACAGGTCCTACTGAACTCTATCCACAAATCCGATCAAACTCATGAAAATTTCAATTCATTGGTCAAAGATGAAGGAATATAGATATAACCAATTCGATTAGGAGCAGTATGAACAAGGCTGCAGATACAAGTATACAACAACATCAACGAATCCACGACCACCTTTCTCATTGTTCGGAATCAATTAATTATGCGAACCAAAACAAATACATAACATCATCAACTGAAACAAATTGGCATGACATGATTCTTGCATATGGTGAATGGAATTGGAAATCGGAAATCAAATTTCGAGGTATAAAGTGGTACCTCTGGTGCCGACCGTCAACGAGGAGTTATTGTTCCAAACAGGAGCACCGGAGTTCGTCGTCCAATAAGGAGAATCGTAGGCACTCGAGGGGCGGAACTGCGAAAATCAGTCAAAATTTCAAATGACATTCAACAGCAAACAAAAGAAGAAGAAGAAGAAAGAAATCAAATTCGATTGGGCTAACGAGATCGAATCCATGGGAGGGGAGGATGAGCACACCTTGTATGGATCCATGGCTGAGCACAGAGAGAGAAGAGAGAGGCGGAGAAGCTACGAGCGCTGATGGATCAGAGAAGGGAGCATACGAAAAGGATGAGGAGGGGGTGGAGATGAGAAAGAAGAGGCGTGCGGGGGCAACGGGAGATATATGGTGGGGCAAATACAATTTGCTCCACAAAATCATTTTATATGCCGCAAAATTCCATGTTTTTCGATTTTTATTGTTTTGTTTCGTTTTCTGTTTTCTCTCTTTTTCTCCACAACAAGAAATTATCAGTTTTGCTGCTCAGACACTTGGACTTTATAAATTAGTTTTTGAACTACTTTTTCTAATTTAAAAGAATAGTTTAAAAATTAATTTATAAAGTAATCTAATTGTCTAACTAGCAAAGCTGATAATTTCTTTTACTCTAATCATAGCTCGATCCTCATTTAATAATTTTATTTTGTAGGAGTTTGGTGATTGAGTTTTTTTATTCTGTTAAGTTTTTTATGCATTTTAATAAGAAACTGAAAAAATAGGATTTCAGTATATTATGAATTCGACAGATAAAGAATTAATTAAAACAAAATTATCTTATCCACTCCAGTCACAAATTTTAGAATTATATTTGGGGGGTCACAAGTTTTGAGAGAACAGATAATGCTCAGATTATTGACATCACACGTTTAAAAAATAAAAATAATGCCAAGGAGTAAAAAAAGTGTGTTTGTGGGGAAGACAGCGCTGCCACTGGACACATCTTTTGTAAAATCTATTTCCGGATTAGAAAAAAACAAAAAAAAAAAAAAGTGAGGTGAGATCCTCACCTTGAAAAAAGTGTTAAAGAAAAAAAAGGTTGAGACTGTCATGAAAATAGAATTTAGAAAGGAGTGTGAAGGATAAGGATGGAGTCAGGGGATTAGTAAGGATGGTCGTCCCCCTACGAAAAAAAATCGTTAGTATTATACTATAAAAATGTATAAAAAAAAATTATATATATTTTATTGACTTCCGCCCTCCCTAAATTTTATAAGTGTGTCCCCTAAACTTTCGTCCCCTGTGTGTGCCTTGATGGAGGGTGTATCAACTAGTAATACTCGGGAAAGAAGAAGAACAAGAAAGTGATAACACATGTAAAATGTCCAATTTTTATAATTAGACTTTTTTAAGTATGACAAAGCTTTGGTATAACAGGCTCATCAAAGTCTAAAAGGTTCAAACTTCAAAAATGTCCAAGGGATCCAAAAGAAACAAACATCCCAAAAGGCCAAAAAAGAGAAGAGAGACCCACAGGTGAATCCCACGATCTAAGGTGAGACCCGTATGTTGGACTCACAGACTGCAGGTGGGCCCTACGGTCCGAGATTGGTCCCCAGTGTGGGACCCACGACCCGAGGTGTGACCCGCATGTGGGGCCCACGACCCGAGGTGGGACCCACATGTGGGATCTACAGCCGTAGGCTGCAGAGCACAGGTTGGCCCCACGGTTCGAGATGGACCTTACACGTGAGTCCCGCAATCCGACTACACATAGATCGCTACCCGATAAGAAAGGACAATTAACCGATTTACAAATTGGATACTCGACACGTGGCTCCACTCAGATCCTGACACATCACTCCACTCAGAGCGTCACACGTAACTCCGCTAAGAAGTCGACACGTGGCGATCTAGGGGTATTTTGGATTTTTCACAAGTCCTAAAATTTTCTATGAATACCCTTACACTTTTGGCTTCTGGATCCAGATTTCAAGCTATTTTCATCTATCTCTAAAATTTTCTATCTTTTAGATCTTTCGGAGAAGAATCTCGAGAACGACTTCGAGACCTGATGCACAAAGTGAACGAAATTTTCAACCGTCATCAGAAAGGATGAAGAAGTTCGGTGGTTATCCAAATTTGGAGCTTATTTGGATTTATTTATTTATTTTTTTTTTATTGAAGTACCGGAATTATTATCATCTTTAATAAAAATATGATCTATATTCATATTTTAATTTATGTTTATTATAAGGACCTTTATCTAAATCCAACCAATTTTTATTCTTATTACAATTATTGAAGTGTATTTTTTATATAAAACTACATGGATCAAACCTTTATTAGAAAGTCTATAAATAGAGATCCTCAGAAGAAGCGGACTCTATCTTTCCTTTTCCTCTTAATGTTAATTTCAATTTTGCTGCTTTAGGAATAATGAGATTCAGTCATTCACATTATATAGTATTAACATGTATGAGTTTTATCTTCGTTTTAAAACTTCTTTTTAAGGACGTAGTTATCAAGCTTCGAGATACATAGATCCGATGCATTGCACAGTAAACAAAGATCCTGAGAATTGTCTTGAAAGAGCCACTTCGATGTTCAAGTCAATTAAGAGATTACTTTTTCTTTTTTTTTTGTCACATTGCAGGAGGGAAAAGAGAGGAAATATCTCAAACCCAAGACTAAATGCAGTGGGAATAACGTAAGCACCATCACTTGAGCAAGAGATTACTTTAGAAAACTCAATTTCATAGAGTGAACTAGTGAAGGATGATTTAATGTTTAAAATTGTATATCTTTCCTCACGATGGAAATTTTATTTATAGGAACGTATTTATCACTTGCAACCCGGATAATGATTTTGTCTTTACATTAAACACATTCTATTCATGTCATCGACACCTTCTATTTTAAGTCCTCTATACTGTATATGACAAAAGATTTTAGTATTCTTGTGGAAAAATAACACAGCCTCAAATTTTTCTCGTGATATTCCGAATGGATGAAATTCTAACTATCATGATGTTTAGAATAATTATTAATGATATAATGTTCGGAATGAGCAAAGACTTGCTCGGCTTTCATAAGAAAACTTGGCAGTTGTCTAACCACTTCTTTTTTTTAAGATAGACGACAGACAGGTAAGACATATGTGGACAATTTAATTTATACAAAAATTAAATTCAATCCTTTATTTCCCTGTACATGTAATTTTTCCACAATTTATTTGTAACTGTACATTTTAAATTTTTAATAATAGGAATTCAAAAGTTCAGTTCATATACAATATTGTTGTGTATATGTCTCTTCTTAGCCCTTTAAAAAACAGGAACGGAGCAGTTTTCCATCGGTCCCTGAACCAAGACCGAAACCAGCTCCAGACTCAGAACCGGTCTAGTATTATGTATTCATCGTCCATCACAACAGAAGAACAAATGGAAACATGAAAACCAGATATTCATACAGCCGCATGTGCTGTGTGGGGATTATACCGTGTAATCTTTTGAATCGCCCAGCGAAACACTGCAAGATTTCAATTCATCTTTGCCAAATTCTATACAGTTCAACAACATATGAAATTCAATGTTTGAATCAAAATCATATACAGCTTTACTGACCTTGCATCCGTGGTTCTGATGATCAGAAGTTAAAGCAAGATCCCAATCAATAACACGGTTCTTGTTAGACCTCTAAGATCCATGTTTCTGAGTTTTGAGCACCCACGTCCATCATCTCTACAGCTTTCTTCCCTTAATTTAGTAGAGAAATGGAATGACAACTTTTCTTCCCTTAGGATAGTCCTCCCCGAATTTCTGCAAGTACCATTGATGATTCGCACGTGCTCTTGGCACCAAGTTGGCGCATGTGTACAGGAAAAAACCGAGCCCAGCCAGGGACCAAGTCATTATGGTCCAGCCGAACCACTCCACCATCTCCCAAAAGTAATTTGGGCAGCTCACGACCTCAAACCACCCACCCCTTGGAATCTTATACCCTCCACCTTGGGCTTTCAGGCCTACCAACACCAGGTCTGATCTTGCATTCATCATCATACCAACCAAAAAGAACACTAATCCGCAGGCAAACCGCCACCAGAACCACTGATCTTGGTCGTAGTCTCCATAGTGGGATACCCACCTGGCCTGGACATAAGAGTTCAACAAATTGAAGGCAAATGCAAAGAGAGCAACTATCACAGGGAATCTAGTGCAGTTAGGAGCAGTTTTCAAGAGGCGTATAGGGTAGATGCATGTGCGGTGGATGTAGTGGAGGAGAAAGATGGAGAACAGGGAGAGAGATCTAAGGGACAAGGAGACCTGACCAAATGGATAAATCAGAAGAGAGAAAAACACAGTAGGGCTCTCCATAAGGAACCAGGCCAGAGGTGACGAGATTGACGGACCCCACCCAGAGCGTCGATGCTTGCCATAAGGTGCTTGAAGGAAGAAGAGTATTGCTGCAGTTGGGGGTCCAATGAGGTAAAGAGAAAGGAGACAGTGGTGATAAAGAGATTGATCTTGTAACCATATTCCCATGATCTTCTCCCGCTTCTACGTGATTAATGCTGTAACCATTCATAGAACAACTCATAACCCCTTAAACTACTCATGAGCAAGATTTAGAATAATGCAGAACTAAACAGCCACCTACATCGAAACACATCACAAGAGGAAAACAAGTCAAAAGGGTCATCTTAAGAAAATAGAGTTCTCTGGATATAAAATAACAGTATGCACTACCCCAACGAGAAAAAGGGTTGACACATACTTGTTTGTTTAATATGAAAAATTGAAAACCCCCTCTCACACAAATGCAATTCGCTATCCTTCTCATTGTCATGAAATGATCGGCTCAAATTTGTAGATACATGTATCTTTCGTGCCAACAGTTTGCTATCTAGATAAAACCATAGAAATGTTTTCCTTGCTTGGTGCAACATCCATAGAAATGTTCAAGTCATGTGTGGGTTTGGATTAAAATATGGGTTCAACTTCAACACATATTTGTTGGTTATTTAGTACTAGTAGTAGGTCTTACGACCAGGTTTGGACTCCCCTGAATGGTTGACCCCCACAAAAAATCCATCGGTCCAAATGAGTAACAATTTGCATACTAGCAATGTAGGGGGGGAAATTACGCAAGTGAAGCAAATAACCATGTAAGAGCATCTCCAATAACGCTCCCTATTTTTTTTTTTTTTTCAAAATTTGGATAAAACTTACATTATCTATTTTAGAAAATCCCTATTTGAACAATCTATTCCAACAATATTCTCTATTCTTTCTCTATTGCATTTAAATATTATTTCATCACAAATATTTATTCGAATATTTTTTTAAAAAATGTGGGACCGTTTATATTCCGGTTATATTTACAACAACTATATTCTTAACGGCTATATTTTCAAATTTCAAAGCATACAAGTTCAAAGGATTTGCTCAAGCAAAACAGATCGAGCATACTAGCAAGTGGACATGAGCTCAATTAAGTATCAGCCACTATTACAAACAGATTGAGCAAAACATTGATTTCCAGAACATGGTTGAAAAAGAAGTGAACCAGAAATTTATCGCATAACCCACAGTAACACCTCGAACATTGATTTCCAACAAGACTCGGCAATCGAAAAATCTAAAATTACCATCTACATTGGGCAAAGTTTGAATAGAGCCACATCCAACGTAGAGATCATAGGGTTCGAATGTCACTGACAATTACCTAATCCAAACAGAAAGTTCTTTCAGGCAAATCGGCCACGCCCTCTTTGATTCAGATTCAAATTATCACAACAAAACCCTAGCATGAAACAGAGGGAGAAGGGAAGAGAGATGTTCGAATACCTGATACCCCGATGCACAAAAACTTCACTTGGATTCCCTGCAGATGGAATTCAACAATGTCCCATCTGCTCTGGCTTCTCAAATACCAAAAGTTTTTTAGGGTTCGAAGAGAATAATGGGGATCTTGAAAACTACTACGACCCAACAAAAATAACGATCCCAAAGATTGGGAATGCTAACAAAATGAAGGAAAGGGGAAACGAAGAACAAACCTCATTTCAAAATTGATTTGAGAACATGAACAGGGAAACATGAAAATGAAGGGGTACCTGAGTGACTGTCGAGCAACCGGCAGAGGGTTTTGGTTGGCATGGAATGGATGGAACCTCAAGCGCGACAAAAGCAATGGACCGTCCGATTCACTGCTTCACCTATGGTATGTTTGGATGACGGTGATTGAATAACGAAAAAGGAAAAAAAAAAAAGAAAAGAAAAGAATAAATTTAACGTTATTTAAAAATTTATAAAATTATGTGTGATGAACCTAGGTTGATGAAATCAATATAAAAAAATATCCTTGTCACTATTTAATGTATCAATTTTTTTTTAATTTGATAAGGATATTTTAAATATTTTTTCAATTCAACATCATTATTTACCAATTTGATGGAGGAAAAAATTATGATTAAAACCTTAATCATAAAAAATAATTTATCTTCATTTTCTATCATTTACCGTCAATATTCTCTATCTAAATAAGATTAATAATCTCACAGAAAAATAAATTTAGAAAATTTTAAAGTTCTATTTACATTAAAAAATAATAATAAAAATTATAAAAAAAAGAGTAAAATTAAAATAGAAGATAGAAAAGAATAAAAATAAAAAAGAGGCAAAATGGAGGGGGACCACATTGGGGGAAGGGAATCACCAGCTCAGTCATTTGTGACACAGTTTTGAGAAGAGAACAATTTTGGAGTATGTCTCGATTTTTATTTAATTTTTTTTTTTGATAAAGTGGTACTATCCTGTATCATCTAAGAAAAAATAAAAAATGTTAATGTATTATCGTTTTCACGGATCACCCCCGACCCGGGATGACAACGGGACAGATACGGTGCGGATCACCCCCGATCCGAACCCGACCCCAACCAAAAACCCGAAGCCCGAACCCGAATTCAAACCCGGTCATCGGGTAAAATACCATACCCGAACCCGATCAACCCGACGGGGCCCTGCCCCGATGATCCGACCCGAATCCCGCATGTAGAAAATCAAAAAATCAAATTATTGGAATAAAAAATTAGTATATTGATAAAGTGGTTTGTTCTGCTGTAGCCTGTATAGCCTATATTGCTATATTACTATGTTTTGCAAACACATTCAAAAGCTGTAACCTTCTGAAATGTGGAAACATTCTTCCCAAAATGCGGTCATTGGGTTAATAGATTAGCACCAAAAGGGTCTATGGGTTTACTTAAAAAAAATCTGAAGTGAACCAAATAAAGTGGTTTCTGGTAATGTGCCCTTCACTCAGACTAGAATATAGAAGAACACTGGTCATAGAT
>JAOWBR010169158.1:0-11526 GCA_028571145.1 Dionaea muscipula
ATGTCATGTGTTTTCATCTTGATTAATGATCATCATCAAAACTAAGATTAACATGATATACATGCAAATGCTAACATTTTCTACGGAAATTCCAGGCCGAACACGGGCGTGTCCACCCTGGCACGCCCGTGTCTTATTTTTCCACACGACAGTTTTGGCTGTTTTGGTTTATTATTTCTTCGAACTCCAATTTCGACCGCATTCAATCCAAAGCATATCAGAGACCTAGAGAAGACTAGAGAGGGTGATTCTGAGCATTCCGAGGCATATAATTCAGAGGAGAGATTGGTTGGAGTCTGTTCGGCACGATTTCATCAGTGTCGGTTTGTTATTCTCCATTCGTCTGTTTTTCCTTTCTCTTTAGATTTACTATTTTGATTAGGGTTTTGTAAAAATCCCGTCTTTCGTCTTTGATAACATTTCTAGGAGATTGGATAGTTTGTAATCACTTTCTGATTTAGTGATTAATCTCTCCCTACGCCGTTGATTTGTTTCAATTCCTGTTTGCCCTAAATTGTGATCTTGGGTTATTTTTGATTTATGTCATTTTGTGTTATCCGCAGTGGTGGTATTGCATACGTGTAACACTCCAGTTCTGTAATCTAGTGGAGACCGGGGTTACAACACATAGTGACCGTACCGAACCATCCCTAATTCTTGGCCAGAGCAGGGGAAATAAAGAGGGGGAGAGAGGTGTTAGGCCATTGCCGGCGCTAGGCCTCCATTATCGGAGCTCGCCGTCGTCAGTTCGATGGCTGCTGGTAGGCAGTTGGTTGGAGACTGGAGACCGAAGACCGAAGACCGGAGATCGATGACCTTAATTGGGTGTATGGGTATATGTAAATTACGCATCAATATTTTCTATGAATATAATTAAAGTTACATTTAATCAAATATTATCAGAATGAATTGATTATTTACTTTGGTGTAGGTTGGCCAAGCAAAGTAAGATTTCATCATATAAGAATCCCCTTTCTTTATCGTGCCAATGACACACATATAAATAATTGTAAGAGGCAAAAGCACTACAATTAACAAAATTTGAACATCCAAAACATATCTAAATAGACCCAACATCAAGAAATTTCACTGGAGATGGGTAATAGTGTAGTAATTCGTTAAAAAACATATATTCGAAGAGCATTTGTATTGGAGAAACTTTACTATTGGGCTTTGTTTCTTTCGTTTTTGCTTTCTTTCCCTTCACCACGGACCAGTAAACAAACTCAACAGACCCAAGTTGAATTTCCATCTTTCGTTAAATCACTCAATTGATTCCTCAACATTATCTATTTGCTGTGGTTTGAAATTAACTAAACAGTAAATATGGAATATTTCATTATCAACAAAAATC
Organism: Dionaea muscipula; assembly: GCA_028571145.1. Taxonomy (NCBI): domain Eukaryota; kingdom Viridiplantae; phylum Streptophyta; class Magnoliopsida; order Caryophyllales; family Droseraceae; genus Dionaea; species Dionaea muscipula. The sequence goes on from JAOWBR010169158.1 coordinate 1,355, forward strand.
TACGATAACGAAGCACCAGTGGTCTAGTGGTAGAATAGTACCCTGCCACGGTACAGACCCGGGTTCGATTCCCGGCTGGTGCATTTAATTTTATATTTTTTGTATTTCTCGATGTTACTTTATCTAGTTATAAGGTTACATTTAATTTTGTGAATAGCATGCCACCAGTGGTCCAGTGGTAATAATGTACCCTGCCACCATATAAACCTTCTTTGATTCCCCGCTGATGCAAATAGGAATGACAATGGGACGAGTTCGGATAATATCCGACTATACTCGATTTTTTTCCCCGTATCCGAACTTGTCCCGTACCCGACAGGTTCAAGTTTGGGGCGGGTTTGGATAAGCATATATTGTGCGGATTACAGTTTTAAGACTGGTTCAGATCGGGTTCGGGACGGATTTGGGTTCGGGGGCGTGTTTGAGTTTGGATTCGGGGCGGAGATATGAAAATACCGAACCTGTCCCGAAACCCAGTCAAACCATCTTTAATCCCACCCCGTATCCGTCCTGAATCCGATCAAACTGGATTTGACCCCACCCTATTCTGATCGGATTGTTCGGATTCGGGTTTCATTGTCATTCCATATACAATGAATTTTACATTTTTTGTGTTTCGGTTTATCTCATTGTTTCGTTAAAATTTGCAGACCTTTCATTATTTTTGTTTTTTCCCCATCTGTGTTTGTCTTTCTACCTATTTTCTTGTTTTTTGGGAAAACTTATCTAAACATCAGTGGAATTTGAACAAGGAAACATGAGTGGTACACGGTACAGCAAGATTGTAGCATCGAAGAGGAATTTCAACAACATAGATAGGTTTTTCAGTACACGATCTCTCTATTAAACTTTGAGAATTAAATTAACAAGATTGATTCAGATGAAGAAGAAGAAGCTCAGAGAGATAAACCAGACTCCTCATCCTCTTCAAGGGTTGCGGTGTAAGAAAAGTAGAGAGACCAAATGAGGGCAAACACTCCAATCAGGATCCAACCAAGAAGGTTGTTGCTGAGACCAAAGGGAAGCCCAGTACCTTCTGTGCTCAATCTCTCATCCACCAGAGCCATTGCCGCAGGGCTCCACATGGCTGCTGCTGCAGCTGCGGCGGCGGCGGCGGCCAGTGATGCTGCTGCTGGTGTCGCGATGCCGGAGCCGTTTTCTCCTTTGGACGACTTTATCTCCATTGAGCACCTGCACCTCCTCAGTTGTCCCTTATTTGACATTGCTGGTAACCCTACAAAGATCATTGAACACATAAAAAGGTTTGATTCAATTCAAGCAACAATTAATTAATTAATTAATTAATTTGTCCGGTGAGGGTTGGTTGCAGTCTTCGAAACAAGTAGAGATCGAGCTTACCAAGAACAGGGGAGGAGAAGGAGGAAGGGGAACAAGAGCCAACCCTAGCAGTGGGCACGAGACTGGCACGTGCAGCAAAAGATGTAGAAGAGCTGGCTATGATGCTGGTGGCCATCTCGATAAACCGCTGCTGCTACCAAACAAATCTCTCTTCTGTTCTGTGATGATATCTGCAACAAATGAAGAAGAAGAAGAAGAAGAAACCAGAAAAGGATAACAAAAAACAAAATGCACCACACACAATCCCATGGTGGCATATCTTCTGAGAACCAACCACCTTCATCCACGTGTCACATCATCTCATACTTGGCTTTGGCTGGCCTGGCCTGGCTTTTGAGTCGGATAGTGATGGTTTTTGCTTGGAGGAAAAAACAATCAAATTTCACATTTTCTCAAGATTATGCAATATTGTTATTTCGGGTTCTCGGATTGTAATAGCGGTATAAATTTTAGAATGTGGGATAAGAAATCCGAGTGATAGAGACTCATTTTAGGACCGAATTTATAATCTTATAGGGCTCATATCCTATGAAATGATGAGATAAAAAATATCACCCCATGATATTACATATCTCACCCATATTGGATAAGAGTAACCGATCGTTGATCGACGTTGATCAGCGGTTGGTTGTCAAATTCCAACGGAATTCCGACAGTCAATCGTTGATAACTGTCAGTATCGGTAAAAATTTATCAACGAATTTATCTGTATAACAAACAAGTTTGTAAAATCAATATATTGTATAACTTATCTAACCTACTATCCCATCATTTATTATCTCACATCTTATATTCCATTATTACTTATCTTCCGAAAATCAAACATGCCCTTAAAGTTTCAACAAACATAACGAGAGTCTCCTATATATACAAAATAACTCACAGAAACAATTATTTCTGTTATCCTATGATTCTATTATTTCTGTAAATTGCCTCAGTCCCGTTCGTGTAGCGGCCTGAGTAGTCTGGAAAGAATAGCACGTATAAATAATGAACTACGATTTACAACGGGTTTGAAAAAATGAATCAACTTTGACCTAATTGATACTCCATTGTTGAGTCGCCCGCCCACACGCTGAATCTGCAACAGAAGCCACTCATGAGCCATGAACTTGCAAGAAACAACCACCACAAGCAGATCAACCTCTCCCTTGACCGCACCCATTTTCACCATTCATGCTGCTTGACATGAAGCATCTAGGATGAGCCAAATCTGATTATTGAGGGTGGCTGGCTTTGAGGGACTCATCCATCCATGCTCTGACACAGGATAAGTCTCTTCCGATACTACTACTACTACTACTTCTACTTCTACCTGTTGATATTGCAGCGTCGCAAGTATGAGTGGTTGAAGTTGAGATATTTGTTCCAATACCCTTTGAATTTCTTCATCCCTATATTCAACCAAGGTTTCATGATTCCATTATAGTGTACCACCGCTGCCCCTTCAATCTCCTCCGGATTCACACCTGATTCATACCCCAAACCAAGGACGTGCCAATTCGGCTGCAAAGGTAGAGTTTGATTGTAGAAGGTGAGCCATCCTAGAGGCAAGCTTCCTGCCTTCTTCCATAGAGGCTTCTCATGACCCTGTGACAAACACTAAACAGCAGTAATTCCACACAACAAATGTGATGCTAGAAAGACGGAGGAGGGTTTGTCTACTTCATTACTGGCATTATCGAATCTTTAGTCTAACATTTTACTAAAGTCAGGAACTTTGAACAAAATGACTTAATTGGAGGACAATGCGTGTTAGGTAACTGATAGCCAACATACTATACTTATCGGATCTTGTATAGTGCGGAAATATGTGGCTGACCTCACCTAATGGAAAGTGACAGTGATGATGATGACGACTTGGATTCTAGAATCTAAAGCTGGAAGCGTGTACATCGCAAAAGTTCCATAAGGAGATCAACAACTTGAGAAGCATCATGCAAAAAATGGCTCATGGCACAAAGACAAAATGGTTAGAATAAAAGGTGCAAGAAAGCAAGAGGCTTCTTTTTCTTTTATTGTTTTTTTATTTTCTGTAAGCTTGTTGAAGAAACTATCCTAAAGAAATGCACATCAGCATGGTAAATAGAATAAACTCCAAAAAGAAAGATAATGATACCTTTAGCAGTAATCTGTGGTATTCTCTAGACAGATCTTGGTGTCTCCATTCTCTAAGATCAAACAAGTTCATCCCAAAAGCCCAGGTACACGCACTAGGGTCAAACTCCTCAGCCACCACGATCCGGCGATAAGAGGATTTGCCCACTTGGCAAGTCTGGACAGCACCATTAACTTTCAGCTTCATGTTAAGACTCCAAAGGCTGCTTAAATCCCTTTGGACAACTACATCATGATCAAGGAACAAAATTTTGTCCAGACGAGGAAAGACAGCAGGCAAATGAAAACGGAGATGGTTCAGTGGGGAGGAATATCTAGGGTCAATAGATTTCTGCTTCTCAAACAGTGAGGCATAGTCCTTAGGCCACCACTGAAACTCATCAATGTTCAACACCTGGATGGTGGCTTTCCCAGGAGGATTTAACAAAAACCACATCGATATACCAGGGAAGTTTAAAGGATCAGTCACTATATGAAATACAATCTTCTCAGGTTCCTGCAAACCATAAAAGAGGGCATTTTATTCCAGTATAGCAATAATTCGTTATTTAGAACACAGTTCAGAGTTGAGGAAGATAACCATGTTTTTGAGTGAAATGAGGAGATGATAACCATTGCTTGTTTATTCAGTTAACAAGCTGCTTTAAATTAGAAGATTTAAAGCACAATAAAGTGCACAAGTAGCGGGCCTAGCAGGTAAGTAAGACACAATTTACATATTTTCAATCTATATGAAGGATTTCTGAGTTGAATCCAATCCCAGTAAACTCTATATTAAAATACAAGGAAACACATAGCAGAAGGGTGATCTGCAACTCAACACTGATTTTAAGCAGCCAATATGGAAGAAGCTGATACAATACAGGAGCATACTGATGAAAAAAAAAAAGGAAATAAGAATTCCAGCATGAAAAGCACATAAAACACTAAAACAGTGTCATCTTTTGGGGCAAGAAAGAATTTCTCTTTTTCCATTATCAATTTCATCCCAGAGCACATGAAAGGAGCAAGGAAAGAGAGAAACTAACCGGAATTTAATTTAACAAACTTCAAATAATTCTTGTTTTCAAAACTAGGCATCATTTGCATATGGTTTACGATGAAGATGACCAAAGTTCAGAAGCTATCAAGATTATACTTCCACAGCAATTGAAAGATTGATGGCAAACTTTTTTAAGGAATCCTCACATGCATGATGATATAGAAGGTCTTGACAAGTCTTATTAAAAACATAAACCAAATGAAAGAATGATAGATTCTTTTACAGTAAATTTTCTAGAAGATGCAGAAACTTCCCCAATGAAAAATAACTATGCACTGCAAAGATTTGCAAGAATACAGGACTATTTGACCATACTATCTGGCTGTTTGCTAAAATACTCGAAGTGAAGGGAAAATGAACAAGGGAAGGCCCACAGCCAATAAGTAAAGGAACCAGGTGACCATAAGGATGTTTACCATAGCATTGCAGACAGTGGAATTCACGACGACTGCAGCAGCAAGGACATTGTCAGAGAAGACAGCAAAGTGGAAAAGTTTAGGGTCATCAAAATTTTGTTGATTAGGAAGCTTTTTCTTGTCAGGCTGTAGAGTGAAGAACTCTGCTGTCAACCTCATTGACAGGCAATGAAGACCTTTAGGAGTCGTCCTTCCACCCAGCTGAGTGAGAAATGTTAACTGATCCTTTTGTTCCTGAACCTGATCTTCAGTACTCTGCATCATTGCACGAAGCTTCTTAACCATGGAAGAACAATCTGGATAAACACGACTAGCCTTTGACAAGGTCACCTCCATATTTCTCATTCTTGGCACAGCACTGTGGATAAAACAGATCTTAGACTGCTAGAAATGTCAATGGTCCTACAGGACCTACACACGGCTATCTCATGGAAAAATATCTCGAGAAGCATTTGCCACTCCAAAAGGATTAAGAAGACTCCACTTGAAAATCATGGACACTAGAAGTTTTCTCTCTTGATAGGTTGAAAACTACCAAGTTAACTATATGGAATGAGAGGAGTCGCTGTCACTTGGGTTCATTTTTCTATTTCCTTTCCTTCTGTTTTCCTCTATGCGCTGTGTAATATTTATGACCTTTTCCTCCCAATAGAGAGGAGACACATTGCAGAATTTTCACGAGAGAAGGAGTAAAAGGTTTAGCTATGTGCAAGAGAGACATGCACATGTGAAGTTAGCAGGACTCTGCAACATTTGCAACGAACAGAAACAGATGTTTTATGCAGAGGATATAATATAGAAAGTTACCTTTTGGATAAGGCTGAATCCTTCCTAGCATCACCTAGCATTCTTTCCAAATCTTTAGTTCTTAGGCTCAACTCTCTCTCTAAGTGGGAATTGCTTGCAGGCACTGAGAAACTCAAGTATGCTTTAGCCCTGACTAACTGATCTTTTATTTGCTTTTCCTTCTCATCTTCAGCCTTCCTTTCCTGGAAAGGTGAATATTGCTTAAGTCGGACGGTTTTTACTGGTGGGGATCTTATTCATGTTCATGGTGAACAGTTTGGTTCAACGGACACCTCCGAAGGGAAAAAAAACAAACAAACAAGATGATCGCAAACTAAAATACATCAATGGTTCTAGGGTACCAAATTAAGAAATATACAAAACATGGTCCTGCAAGAGCAAGACTGCAAGCACAGCCAGCACTAATAGAACCTGCAAACAAGCAGCATATCCAGAATGCAAAGTTCAAAAAAATATTTCACAGTAGTATCTAAAGAAGAAATTACCTGATGGCAGGATCCAAATTTACAACTGGTTCCAAGTCTCCTAGGTGGTGTGGTTAACAGAATCAGAAATTTTGGATGGATGCACTAATTGGAAAGCAACATTGAGGCGTCTCTCTTTTGAATTTAACCACCTATTTGCATTCAAATGATATATCTTCTTGATGTTTGGCGAGAAGCCATATACCTGACCAATTCAAGGATTTTATATCCCACAAAATGTTAAATCAACCTCACATTGTCCAATGAGCTTTTCGGAATCTTTTATTGCTGTTAAATTCGAATCTGCAAGCATTCTACTACTGATCTATACAATGGGCTAAACTCCGCGACAAGTAGCAAGTTGCAGCTTGGCAGCGTGAAGACAGATGAAGCAGAAACAACCACACCAGGACATCGACGCATTGCTCACCTTGCAAACACTTACTAACAACAGATTTTCCAGCTTGCAAACACTTACCAGCAATCACTCATCTGCAGACAACACACTTTAATCTCAACCAAAGTAACGTTTCGCATGGGCACTGTCCCCTCTTGTCATATTTAATGCAAACAACATCCATGACAAAGCAATATTTCTACACATGAAGTTAAGGAACTTCTTCAAATGATTACCTTGCCTGCATTTGACGAACCTTCTTTCAACTGCACTTGATTCTCTTGTTGCTTGCCAACAATATCATTTCCTAAAATGCACACACACACACACACACACACACACAAATTAAGGCAGTGTTTGGTTTGCTCAGTTTTCTGTTTTAAAGAAAATAGAAAACGTGTCTGGTTTGAATTTTCTGTTTTCTATTTTCTCAAAACAGAAAACAATTTTTAGTTCAAAATCTTAAAAACGCAGAAAACGAAAAAAACTATTTTCTGTATTTTTGGCAAAAATTCTCAAAACACCTAAAATATAGAAAACGCTCAAACCCTGATAAATTATAAATTATAAATTACAAATTATAAACAAAACACGTTTTTTGTTTTCTGTTTTTACTGAAAACTTAAAACTGAAAATTCAAAACAAAAAATAGACAAACCAAACAACACCTAAGTACCAGGGACGACATGGATAAAAGTATTAGAGGACTAATGTGGTATGATCGAGAGACAAAAGCAGAAAATGACACACACCAGTAATTTCAAAACTAGCATTCCTCTTGCCTGCGATTCCCGATTGAATTGACTTCAAATCTTCAAAAGAAACATGGTTCACAACAGAGGAGTTCCCATCTTTAGACACTTCTTGTTTTGGCTCCTTAACATCATCTCCATCTTCCTAATTCAACCAATAACGATACGCGGCAAAACACACCAACAAACAAAGAGTACGAAGAAGAAAAACCAATATTGACTCATGCTAAATGTTCCAATATTACCTGCTCAATAGCACTGAGTTCCAATACCTCTGCCCTATATTTCTGCACCAACCAACAAATTACATCAAACAGTTCATTATCAAACGCAGAAACAGTGACACTATTAGAGGAGTCCAAGGGATGAAATCTCATACAATACTGGATACATCTTCAATGAACTCCTTAGTACCTGAACCAAAACCCATCCATAAAAATCACAATAAATCAGATTCATTGATTCTACAGCTCAAACACACCACAAGAAAACGAATGAAGATAGTTCAACGTGTAGCAGCCCACCGTCTAGAGTGAGAGTCTTGAGTCTGTAAGAGACCAAAAAGATCGGAGCGAGCACAGAGACCGATAATAGACAGAGGATACAAATCCTCTCCCATCTAAGAATCCGACTCATCAACCACCAATCAACCAATCAATCAATGGAAGAAGCACAAAACTGAAAACCTGCAATCGAAACTGAGGAGTTTCCCGCTAGGGTTTTAGGAGTTTTCCGAGCGAGTAATCATCGATGGAGATCTAAATCTTCCATGATCGGTGATCGGTGAGGGACAGCAATTTCCTTGAGAGAGAGGGAGAGAGAGAAACAGGGGGTGAGTGTGAGGGAGGGAGCTTCAGAGATTCGGTTACCTCGTTTATTTTTTTTTGAAAAGTGTTTTTTCTCGAAATATAAAAATTAGTACATTTAAAAAACCACGCAAGTATATCACGTAAATATAAAAGTATTAGAATGCGTTTGGTTTATTGCGTTTTTTATTTTCTGTGTTTTCTATTTTGTAGAAAACAGAAAACGCTTTTGGTTTCAATTTTTTGTTTTTTGTTTTCTAAAAACAGAAAACAGTTTTTAATTCAAAATGTTCAAAATGCAGAAAACGATAAAAAACTGTTTTCTGTGTTTTCGATATAAATTCTCAAAACATCAAAAATATGAAAACGATCAAGGTTTAATAAATTATAAATTATAAAGCAAACACGTTTTCTGTTTTCTGTTTTTACTAAAAACTGAAAACAAAAAACAAAAAACTCAAAACTAAAAGTAGAAAACTCAAAATAAAAGATAGACAAATCAAACAACCTCTTAGTTTCAAATATTTTTCTGATATCACAACTCATGAGCTTTTCAAACTTTTGTGTTATGCCATACCATATCAATTTTCAAATAACATTCCAGATTATATTGACCTATGAAAATTTTCAAAAAACAGAAAAAAATAAAAAGTTTTATATAATATCCTCTTCCATCTAAAGGCGAGTACTGAAAAGAAAAATATTGGATCATATTAAACCTAGTGATTGTCATTATTTATTTTACTGTTTAGGAATGAAAATTCCGTTGAGATATTATACCTTTATGAATAACAGGTAAGAAAAATAACAAAGATACAAATCTTAATATATTAAATACAAATATCAAGTCAAGCACAATATCATTAGAGTGCTTAAACATGACGTGATATTAGAGCAGAACTAATATTAATAAATAAAAACGATATCATGAATTTATGGGAGTAAAAATATAAGATTATGACGTTTGACGAATGAATAAGAGTGAATACCAAATTGTGAGAGCCGAAAACAAGATGCCCTGGACTAAGACACCAAACGGTTTAATTATATATAGAATGTGTTACTACATGGATGACTTAATGGACATAGAAAATTCACGTTTTGGATTTATACTACACAGCATTATAAAAGAAAAATAACAAAGATAAAAATCTTAATATTAAATACAAATATCAAGTCAAGTACAATATTATTAGAGTGCTTAAACATCATTGTTAATCGACAATACATTAGGAGAGTTAATGATGATAAAAAACAATGTTGTTTATAGGAGTAAAAACATAAAATTGAAACGAGTAAATAAGAACGGATCATTAGTGTTTGTGAGAGCCGAAAACGGGATACACTGGACTACGTACGGTTTCCAACGGTTTTGCATAAAACGTGTTACTACAGACTTTGGCATAGAAGAATCACGTAGACGGTTATGTATAGTGTCAGACTTCGACAGTTGGGCATGCATGTCATACATAGAGGATGTATATGGAGCAGTCAACGCACAATTAAAGTGTGGCATGGTTAACATAATATGATTGTGGAACAGTTAAGGAGATACACGTCCAGAGCGGTTGCAAGCATTAGGGATGCGGAAGCAAGAATCACCATCCAACACAATACCCTCACATGTGATCTTTTTTTTTTTAAATCAAACTTTCCCAGTAGAATCTATTATACAAAACATGACATATTTTGAAATGTCCCCAAAATATGTTAGGATATTTTCGACCGTAGGATGATAAAAAGGGCGGGAAGAAATGTCAACCGTAGGATTAAAAAGAGGTGCAGTGGGTAATAAATAGGGTGTAATAAATTAATGTGGAGGATAATAATGTGGGGTGGAGTTAATAAAGTGGGGTGAAGTTGGTAATAAAGTGGATTGGTGTGAGGTGAGAATATTTTTTTTATAATATTAATATTTTTAATAAAAGTGAATATTTTAATAATTTATTTAATAAAAATTATATAATATTATAGTCAAATTTTTTAAAATGTTGAGGTAATCCAAATAAGA
>JAOWBR010169169.1:0-11526 GCA_028571145.1 Dionaea muscipula
TTATTTTAAAAAAACGATAATATACAGTATACTACAATTTTACCAAAAAAAACATAATTTAAAAAAAGGAAAAAAATCCGAGTACAACACCTATCAGAAAGGTGTGTCAAAGTTGCTCTTTTTAGTTAAACAACCACTGTATTTGAACTAAAGGCATCTTTTAGCCAATGTGATGAGGATGTTCTAATAAATTGATCGTATATTTTAAACTACGATTGAGGTCAAGTCATCGTAGTTGAAAATGGTAAGAGAATTAAAATCCTTCTTTCATCCCAAAAGAACTGGATAGAATCAACGATCATCAAATAAGCGAATGAAACAACATTGCCAAACAATGAGAATCGACGTTGCAAGCCGGGGTCAAAGTAACCGGCGTCTCCAATCTTCACCGTTCGTTCCCGGTCACAACGAGCAACTAGCAAACTTGCTCTTTCTTTCCTAGAATACCATCACCATTATACATTACTATCATCACACATCTAAAGACTAAAACCACACACAAACACTACAAGTACATGCTTGCTCCCATACAAATATGCCTCTTTAAGAAAGAATGTTTTAGCCAACACTCAATCGAGAATCTGAACATCGCATGGCTGTTTGGCGACGAGGAATACCAATCTCACATGAGTTGACCCTCGCTGCGAACCGTAGGGAGTTGATAGACTCTCCTACTGATGAAGGCTCTGGCGAGATGTTGACGACCATCAAGGTTTTTGAGTCGCCTCCTAAGCAAGGCTGATCATCACAGTCATAGAGAAACAAGGAGCATCAATTTAGACTTTCTTTTGAGAAGTTCAAGAGAAGCATGAATTTCTGCTTGTTTGGATATTTTAGTTACATTCTCCTCCTACCTTGAGAAGGTAAGTCAGCTTTGAGTTCCTGAAAGGAACATGTTCCTCCTTCTTCGCCAAAGCAAATATAACATCAGCCAAGCAAGATAAGCTTTTGTTGATCGCCTATTCATGAAAAGAATATCGTTAATTCCATCGGGTACAAGGAGATAAAAAGAATCGACGATCATGGGGCTCATTATACAAGGGTACCTTAGTCTCCTTTAATCTATCCCCTGTGGCCCCACTTTTTGAGAGGCGTTCACTACCAGCAAGATCGATGAGGTTTAGTACACCCTGTACCTGTTGTTCCGTGCTCTGGAATGAAAAGTTTTTGCATAAGAATTTTACAAAATGTTGAAAAATCAAAAGCCAAAGCAGAAATTCAAGAAAGAGTAGACAGACCAAAACAGTACAATATTGGAAGCATATATATTACCTCGTTCACTCCGAAGATTCGCAATGTAAACACAAAATGACTTCTTGATGATTGCTCATTCATATTTGTTTTGCCTACAGACCTGAAAATAGAATTATGAGCATCTTGGCCTGTTTTATGGTGGATCATGAAACAAGAAATGAAGTGACAATGAGAGCAAAAGAAAAAGTACTGCAAAGTAGAATTGTTCTTCAGATTCATTTTCTAGTATAGTGCTTCATGAAAAAAGGATTTTGCACTGGCAGAGAAGCAGGTAATAAATTTCTAAGCTAAAGAATCCAGTAAATTAACAACTAGTTGTTGAAGTAACTTCATTTCATACCTTGTCTCAGCAGCTTGAAGTAAAAGAGAAGAGACCTCCCTTGTACTGCAGACATCAACCACTGTGAGGTCTGAGACAGAGGTATTTCCATTTGCATCATGAGTTATGCTATATTGTTTCCCTTGGACACCATTTTCCATGTGTGTCATGTCACTTGTTCTATTATTAAACGGAATCAAATCACGAATCGTCTCATTGTATATCTCCAACATCGAGGCCTGAAATTGTCAAAGCAGCGATTTACTCATAAAACATCATGGTGACTTGAATAACATTTAAAAAAAAATCATTACAAGCAACATTTAAATGATAGTGCAACAACCTAAGCTAGTGTACCTGCATTTTATATTTCCAACCTTGGGTTGAAAGATGTTGACTAGCTTCAAATATTTGTTCTAAAGAACGAGGTATTAGCCCTTTATTGTCTTTGGACCCTGGATTACCCATCATGGTGTATGTTTTCCCTGATCCAGTTTGTCCATATGCAAATATGCAGACCTGCCAGAAAATTATATAAGGTTTTAAAGGGAACTCAAGATATTCCGAATTAAGAAATAGCAAAACAGAAAGTCCGAAAGTGCTAACAATAAAACAAATGAACCAAAGACAATGTATAGCTCTAGTCCACCACCCGTTAGGGTATCGAGTTCTTCAAAAATCCTTTTATGAGGAAGGAAAGAAGAAATAAATAGATATCAACTGTAATCGCTAAGCAAGGAGAATCGAATCTCTTCTTTCTGTGCGATCCCGACAGGGAAGCCGAAGGCGTAGGACCTTGGTCCGTAGAATCTAGTACGTTCGCGTATGGATATAAAACAAATGAACCAAAGACAATGTATAGTTGACCATGCAGGAATATTATTAGGTTGGAACTGCTTGCTTGAAGAAAACTAGCCATCTATCTATTGAAACAACAAAGCAACCAATGATCTTTTGTTCAGCAGAAATTTAAATATTCCAAGAAAAACAAGATGGACCGACTCACATACCTTGTATCCATCAAGGGCACTCTGTACCAGCTGTGAGATTTCTCCAAAAACATCATACTGAGAAGCCTCATGGTCAAAGACTTTGTCAAATGTAAAACAATGCCTCTGCCCTGTAAACCAACAAAAGAGATGCATGTGCATTGGAAAAACCAAGTCATACTAATGCATCACCTACATATAACAATCCAAATGGAAAATAACAGAAGCCTACCTGTCTGTATCAAGTCAATTCCCCGGTCACGATCGCGTGCGTCTGTGGATCCAGGGTAAGCAATAATAGGAGCTTCTGCACCAGAATTTTCTTCAGGCAACAAGGGCCTCACTCTACAAAAGACGCGGATGTTACCTTTTAGCTCCTGCAACACAACACAATAGTCAGATACATGTAAATATTATCGAGCTAACAGGTTAAAAGAAAAGGAGATTACCAAAATAGTATTGTGAAGCTTTTTCCTCAATTTGTCGCCTTCATTAATCTGAAGCTCAGCATCTGCCAAGCGGTTCTTTAATTCATGAATCACTTGCTTTTGCTCTTCAAACCCTATCCTTGTTTCAGACGCGGATAGATCAGCTACCTGTCAAAAAGCTCCTCAAATTGTAAAAGATGGATGGAGGAGAAAGGATTAATGTAGTGAACCAGTATGCAAAGGAATACAAAATTTTCTATAGGAAATGCCTAAACTTTTAGAGGTGAGACAAAACCAAATGGCAACATAAGAAAGAGGATAATTTGAAACAAGGATGGCGGTAAAATCCAGAACCTTTAATTTCTCATTAGCAGCTGCTAATTGATGTTGAAGTATATGCAACTGCTCTCTTTGAGAAGCACAGGTTTCCTATAAGAGTAGGCGACATTAGAATGTCTGATGAAAGCCGTGAAAAACAACATAACATGACAAGAATGCCAAAACAATAAACCTCCAAGGCATTTGATTTGGTCATCAAGCACTCCAACTCTGCAACTGATTTTCCAGTGCTCTCTTCATACTTGTAGATCTCAGCTCTTAAAGCTTGCACTTGTGAGGAGTGACGATCACGGTCATCTCTTACTTGTTGTAATTCTCCTCTTAGGCATTTGACATCAATTTCCAATGCTTCCTTTTGCTTCGCTACCTCATCGTGCGATACCTGAATAACAAAGATCAAGTTCACAAGTTAAGGAAGCAAAAATGGAAGTTGATAAGTGAAAATTCCGTATGAACAGCAGATTTGGACATAGATAGCAGCATAGTCTTTTAGAGAAATAACAATCTCAAAGAGAAAAGTCTTCCAGCTAAGTAGCTAACTGATCTTTGTGAGGGGTTTTCCAAAAAAAAAATTTCCATAATTTTGTTTTAGTTAATACAGTTCATGCCATTTTAAATTTGATTTAGCTCTGCCTACTGTCCCACTAAAGAAGGTCGGGGAATCTTTTCTTAATTGATTATTCTTTAACTAGCTTTTATATATCTCCATTTGAAACAATAAAAGTATAAATACTTCCAATTCCAGGTTTGTGACACTGACATTAGAGAACTCCTTGTTTTGCATGCTTATCCATTAATCCTAAAGTGGCTGGCCTTTCACAGAGCAATTAGTAATGATTTGCCATCACAAAACACCAAACCTTGGATAAGTTCAGTTGGTCCTTTACTGTGCTGTAATGCCCCCTTAATGTGCTCAAGGTCTCAAGTATGGCAACCTTTTCTTGCTCTACTTGTTGAAGCTTTGCAGTTATTGTCGCAAGATCTTCCTGCATCTTGGCATTGTATACCTGCAAGCTTGTATTGTAAACCTGCAGTCGCTCATACCTTTCTTCACAAGCCACAACCTGAAATATATCAATGTTGTTGGAGGTGGACTATAAAAATGCTTGAAAAGTGAACTTTTACAAAAACAGTGAAAATTAGGTTTACTAAAGCATTACCTTTTGTTCAGCAGCCAACTTCGCCTGGCTAACCTTTGCAAGCTCTTCCAACAATGAAGCCTGCATTTTTTCAGCAGCAACTCTTGCTTCTGTTTCTTTTCGATGACTTTCAATTGCATCCTAAATATCAGTTTGGAAGAGTGAAAAACTTTCAGTATCAAGTACACACTAATATGCTGAACGAATTCTGCGCTAAACATACCAATTTATCTGATTCTTCCTTTGTGAATTTCTCCTGCAAAACCAAACAATTTTGCCTCAACTCTCCAATGGTTGTATTAAGTTCATCCTCCTTATTCTTCTTCTCCATAGCTGATAGCATACCCATACGAAAAATAAAATTAGAGAGCTGTCAGTTTTTTTCTATCAAATTTAATGCTTTAAATTCTACATAACAAGGACTTCTAGAAGTTTAACAATCACCAATTTCAGCATGCTGGGTCTCTGCTGCTTCCATTGCCTTGCGTAAATTCTCCAAATTCTGGTTAAGCCCCTCCTCATTTCTTTGGAACCATCTGATACAAAGCCTAAGCTTTTTGTTTGATTCTAAAGTTTGCTCCATTTTCCCCTACAATTGAATGGTTCATAATCCTTCAATCAACAACACCTTAAGATAAAAGAGGAAAGCTCCAACAGTACTAGATCATTCGTGCCACAAAGAAATATATTCATTGTATCAAATTTATTAACGTGAAACAACTGATAGAGCTAATCGTACACAAGGAATCAAGGGACTATAGCATCATGTACAAGGCTTAACAGGTCATCCTCAGCATCCACTGTAGCTGAATTTGCAAATATTTGCACAGGGTTGTTTCTGAAACAAGCGTTTGAGTTCTAAACTAGATCATCACTTCATAGATTTTTTTTAGGTTTCTATAATGCAATTCTGTGACAAAATTCAACCAAGATACAGCTCACAACGCACTAAGATTCATGAATAGCAAGGAAGAAATCATCCCTAAGCATATTTCATCGTAAAGTGCAAACTTTCAGGAGCTAAACTTACTCAAAATTGAACCACGGAATAGGCCCCATCTTCACTCGAAGACTCCCTAGTCCTTTTCTTTACTAGCAGAATTATTCTACTATCCCCAACAAAAAACCAATATAATGAAGTCTTAACACCAGCTTAAACGCTTACCAATTTTCAACTGCAAAAAAAACCCAAATGAGCTAATCCAAAATACTTATTCGACCACACGGCATAGCTAATCCATGCACTTGGAAAAAAAAAATTTGCTTTAGCAAGTAAATCAATGCAGAACACAAGTTCCATGAATTCACTTAGAAAACTTGCCCAATTCATTAATTCAAGCGAAGAGTACAACCAATGAATTAATGCAAACCTTGAGATCGAACTTTTTCCCTTTAATCTTTTCATTCAACAGGGCCTCAACTTCATCCTTGGTAAAATTCAAGCTCTCTAAACATTCCGCAGCTGAAGAATCACCAGAACTCCCGGTACCCACAGATTCTTGATGCAAATTAACCGCAGCGAGAACCTGCCGTGCTCGGCTCGACGCAGTCGGACCCACCATTCTTCCGACACCAACTTTCCGTCTTTTGTCCGACTGAATATCGACAGCGCCGTCCTTTTTCTGGGCAAGAAGCAAAAACAAATTGTGAGAAACACAGATAGAGACAGAAGGAGTACTGTTCAAGCTCAATCGATGAAAATGGAGAGGAAGAGAGTACACTGGAGGGAGTCTTGGGGGGGCGATTCTGGTTGCGGGACGCCATCGGAGGAGGTTGAAAAGGGGATTGAAGGTTGAAGGTCAACAAATTTGTCGGGTAAGGGTGAGAAAGTGTGGTGAGGATGTTGGGAGGTGAGATTAGACCGTTGGATTTTGGAGATTTTGGGAGATTGGAGGGTAGTGTTGATTTGGGGGGTTTAGGGTTTGTGGAGCGGGGAGAGAAGAGGGGGATGGGAAGTGGACCGTTGAGAGGAGCTGTTTGAAATTGAAATTATTTGAAACAGAAATTGAGCGGCTTCTCTTTGCTCTCAAGCCTCCTTTAATCGGAGACCTGAGCCGCCCGGCCGGTTCAAGCAAAACCCCAAGGTTCAGGCAAGGGCTTTTCTTCGTAAAGTTTGCTTGGGTCTGAATCTGCATGGGGCTTCATACAAGATGAAGCACCCGATTTTATAATATTATTTATTTAAGGTTAATATGATATTAAGTCGGGTTGATTAAGATCTATTTCATAAAATTTAGACTAATATTGATCTAAATTGAATCAATAATATATCAGAAAAGCTCAGTCCAACAAAAATTTTGAGGAAGTTTAAGATTAGATTCAACTCAAATTATTTAACACGTGTCCTAAGGAGAGAACCAATTCGAAAACATGTGGACCAAGATAAGATGACTACAACATTTGGTGGATTGAGATATGGGTACCTACCACACCAACAGACATGACGATATGTCTTGCAACTTGTTTTTATAGGATCACAACGCATATCCAACTTACATCTTCTCACGAAGTCCATTGTCTTAAACATAGAGAAATAAATCAAAGCTGTTTTTTAGACATTTCTAACAATCCATGATTTATGCAGGTGAAATCATAAGTTTAAACATTTTCTATCTTACATTGCAGGATGAGTTTTGAATCTTGATGAAACTTTTGTCTCATGTGAAAGAAAGAGGGAGAAGAGAGAAAAAAATTGAGTCAAATATTAGACACGTGTCACGAGTTAATAAAGTTCATGGTGATGTTTTAAATTATGAATATATTTTATAATTATTATCTATATTATAAATGAGGTTGGAGTTTGAAATTAAAATCAATTTATGTCCTATATAGACATCAAGTTGACGCATGTGAAAGAGAGAGGAAAAAGAGAGAGAGGAGAAGAGAGAAAGGAAGTAGAGAGAGGAGAAAAAAATAATCCGTGTCTTCGACACAATGAACATTTCACCCATTGAATCAGTTAAATATTAACAATCAAGGGGTGAAGTGCTCATCGTGTCGAAGACATAAATAATCTTTAGTTTTATTATAAAGTTGATATATTGCTAGAATTAGATACGAAACAAAACTTGAAAGTTTAAGGTGCAATCCCCTGCATTGAAATGATGAACCATTCTCTTTTGTATCATGGGATTTTTCACTTTTATCAATATAATTTACGCACTTTGCACCAAACATGCTTCATATTGTTGCCCAATCCAACGAGCAAGTGTAACATAAACCTTACCTGACACGTGTCAATCTATTACTGGCCAACTTCATATCCAATTTTGTCCAACTAGGACCGATCTCAGATAAGGGTATAAAAAATATCCACCTCACACTCTGATCAACACTCATTTGGTTTTCTGTTTCTTCATCCACTCCATTCAAAATTATTTGCAGTTTTCAGTGAGCCAAAGAAGAGGAGAGATGGCGCAAGCAATGGCTTCAATGGCTGGCTTACGCGGCTCATCTCAGGCGGCTGTCTTAGACGGCAGCCTCCACCTGAGCGGCGGCTCCACGCGATTCATCACAGCTCCCAGCAGCAGTCGCGTCGGTTTGCCCCGATCAGCCCTCACCACCAGGGCATCCGCTCATCAACCATCGGCTGAGACTGAGACGAGCCGCCGAGCAGTCTTGAGCCTCGTTGCAGCTGGATTGGCCGCCGGCACCTTTGTTCAGGCCGTGCTCGCCGATGTCAAGTCCATTCCTGTTGGGCCACCTCCTCCTCCCTCCGGTGGATTGCGTAAGTCCATAATTTCAATCGTTAACATAAAATCCGAATTGTAATAGTATAGATTCTTAGGTTGAGATATGAATTAACACGCATGAATACAATATCAAATTATTCAAGTTTTAAGTACAATTTCTGTAAAATTTTGCCTTATTAATGTAGGATATTGACCTATTGTTGTGTAATTGGATGATTGATTTGAGAGTACGTATGATGGTTTAATTTGCTGAATATGAATCATTGGCAGCTGGGACTCTGAACTCTGATGAGCCAAGGGACCTGAAACTGCCATACAAGGACAGGTTCTTTCTACAGCCACTGGAACCAAGTCAGGCAGCAGCAAGGGCTAAGGAGTCGGCTAAAGAAATCCTCAATGTGAAGGAGTTGATCGACAAGAAGGCTTGGCCTTATGTGCAGAACGATCTTCGCCTCAAGGCCTCATACCTTCGTTATGATCTCAATACAGTCATCTCCGCCAAGCCCAAAGATGAGAAAAAGTCCCTCAAGGAATTGACCGGCAAACTCTTCCAAGACATCACCAACGTCAGTAATCTCACTTCTCCGTCTATATATCCCGCGTACAAAAGAACTGTTTTTTATCAAAGGATGCATTTATTGGATAATTTGTCGGTAAACACGTATTTCGTCGCTAATTTATCGATAAATTTCGTCGATATATTTTTGTTGGTAATTAATAAGAGAATGCTATTTTTGTCGGTAATTACCAACATAATATGTCGAAATTTCGTCGGTGATAGCAACATCGTTGGTAATCCGTCGATATTTAGCGATAAAAAATTTTCTCGATAAAATTTCATTGGCAAATGATATTTTCTTTTAGTGTGAACATAAGACTGAAATTACGATGACTTATAAATGTGTATTAAATTTTTGAGTTGGGAGGAGGCAAGCATAGAACTAGAGCCTAGAGGGCAAGCAGGGGCGGTCGCCCCTAGGATAAAAAAAAACATTATTATTATACTATAAACATCTGTAATAAATTTTTTTTATGATATTCTATTGATTCGTCTCCTAAATTTTGTGAATTTGACCTCCAAATTATTTTTTTTTTCCTTTCAAATTTTGGTTGAACGCATTTTCATCCTCTTTGAAAATCTTAGCTTTGTCCTTGAGAGAAACCATTAACTTACGTTTGTGCATGTGGTTATCTGATTTCCTTTGGTTTTGTGATGAACCAGTTGGATCATGCGGCGAAGATCAAGAGCACGCCAGAAGCAGAGAAGTACTATGCTGAAGCTGCATCTACCCTCAATGATGTTCTCGCCAAGCTTGGTTAGAGGAAGAGAAAATGTTGTAACCTTAATTGTTGAGTTTTTCTGTTTCCTTTGTGGAGCATTTTCTTTGAAACTTTAATTATCTTAAACATGTGCAGTTCATAATAATGGATCTCGACTTAATTAGCCTTCAAAATTTTCAAGCATGGTATACGATTTGATATCATACTATATTAATGTTGGAGAAAAAAGGTTAAATTTTTTTTCCCTTATATTGATATATCCACACTACACACGCAGCAGATCAGATCAGATCAAACAAACAAATATTTAAGGTTCATTTGAAGTTGCTATTAGTTATTTGTTATTCTTTAAATTATTTCATCATCATCATTTATTCTCACGATCAAATCCCACTAAGTAAGGTCGGTCAAATGTATCCATTAAAGCACATACACAGAGATCCGATAAATATAGATCATCTAACACACACTGCTCTAACCTGATCATTTGTTAAATAAAATTCTTTAATATATTATACTAGGATTTTGCCCGTGCCAATGGTGTCATAGGCACGGTGAGCACTCCAACTCACATTTATCGGTTATAAACCCGTAACATGACAACTGTAAATAGAAATCTAAAAGATAAAAAAAGAATAAAAAAATTCAAAAATCCGACACCATAATAGGAGCTATAAATAGGATAAAATTTTAAAAAATACACATCAATTTATATAATTTAAAAGATTATAAAGACGTTAAGTTACAATACAATGTCTTCAAATTTTTAATACAAATACAAAGTCTCCAGGTATAGTTTCAAACGACTGCTGCGAGGGCAATAAAACCATGGACTAACTCAACACATCCCAAGCCTCAGCCATTCTCTAATATATCTTTCATTCTCTAATCTTGGAGTAGCAAACCGAGAATGGTCGCGACCAGAAGAATAAATATTGTTAATAATGGGCTCAATGCTGTAGATTGTGTTTATGTTTTCTCCTTGTCTTGTGAATACATGCATGAAAGAATGCAGATTCTCTATATAATGAAATTTCACTCTGTGTTATTACTTGTGGCCGGGGTTTGTTGGTATGTAATCAAAGTAAAATCTGGAAGCAAGGACCGATCGACTACTAGCTTATACAACTGTTGAATTTACATGGTTGTAAATTGAATTTGTTGCATGTCCATTGAAATTGAAGCTGAAAAATGAGGAGAATCTAGCTAGGCTGGCTGCAGTGCAGGAGCTCTTGGCTGCTGGTTGATCCATTGCTCTTCGGCCGCGGTGGCTGTACCAGAAACATAGTATGCAACAAAGAAGAACCCATGAATGAAGCAGAGGATGCCTCCTATTGACAGCAAGTGCCGGTGTGAGAACCAGCAAGTGTCTCTTGATCTTGCGTTGGACAGTGTCCCGATTACAATCATCGAAAAGGCGACCACATATATGATCCTGCAGAAATCAAAGTTCAATTTCTTGTACGTGTGAAAGGAACATGCTCTTAATTGAGATCATGAAATTAAGCAGTGTTACAAAGTGTTAGCTAGGGGTGGGCACAAATCTACAGTTCGGTTCGGGTTTTATATTTTAAAAACAGAAATCTAGATCAAAACAGACTGTTTGACACGATTCGGTTTGAGTCTGCGATTTCTTACCCCGTTTGCCCACCCCTAGTGTTAACAGTGGACTGCTGTTTAAAGAGGCATGCAAGAGTACTTAATTACCATATCAAGATGAGGGAACCAGCTGCAAGCTGCTTGTTTGGGGATGATTTGTTGAGCTCTTCCTTGGACCAAATGCAGACACAGCCACCAAGCAAATGACCGATAATGTGAGATAATGCTAGGAGGATTGCAGCTGCTAATCCCAGCTTGTGAGCCTCGTGGCTTGGCTCTCTACACTCAAATATCCAAACCTTCATGCGCTTCTCCTATTCAACAATATATATCACAATTAAGCATGTAAGATTATATATATATACACTCCCCTTCTAATACGGACATCCTCTTTGAAATAGTAGAGTGAACTTTTTTAGGCCATTGGATCTACAAATCAAAGGTCAAGATTCAATCTCAGATGAACAGTACACTGTCTCACTATTC
>JAOWBR010169180.1:0-20634 GCA_028571145.1 Dionaea muscipula
GCTGGAATCGATCTCCGCTCATCGATCTTCTTCCCGGAAATCGAGCGTCGACAATCGTCTCCTCGCGTCGGCTCTGTTTTTTTTTGTGACAAATGAGTGGCACGACAGTGTACTGTCGTGCCATTTTTTTCCCTCAAAGATGAGAAACGGTAGTATACTGTCGCTCCTATTTAATATACATGGCAATATACTGTCGTTAGGGGTAAAATTGGTATAAAAAAAATAAAGGCGCGCACACCCCAATGTGGGGTGTGTGCAAAGAAACTAGCAATTGCTCTTACTCTTGTTGTCTTCTTCTCTTTCCAAATGCCATGTTGACAGATCGGAAAACTATGAAAAATTAAAAATAATTGTGGTGTTGAAGTGTATAGAAATTGAAAATTTATAATAGAAATCAGAAAGAAAAGAGATGTTCTTCATCTAAATTTTGAATTTTGAAGCCAGAGAGACTCTTCATCTGTTGCCAACCTGCCATAATAAATTTCATTCTTGGAAGTGCAAAAGTTTGCTTTGGTGAGTGGGCTGAGTATTTCCCACATACATTGCACGAATAATTTTTATTTTTGATATTTTATTTTATATAATTCATAGGTATATTTGAGTTTGAGATTCTGATGGCATATTAATTATTGGATCTCACCTTGATGCGTTCCAGATCGCGTTCCCGTGCGATTCGGAACGCTAGCGAATCGCGATCTGAAACGTGCGTTCCGGTTCGCGGATTCCACGGGGGAGGAGGGATCCCGGTAATATAGGTTTAAGCCACAACGTCCATGCCTTCTTCCATAAATTCCCACGAACATCCGTAGCGGCTTCATGCACATCAAACAAACCTTGAGAAAGGCCAAGCACCACCAACACATGTCCACGACAGAGCCAAACATTACGACCCAACCCGAACATCAACTCTCCAACCACCCATGCACAAGCACTTGACTACGAACCGGTGGGAACCTAAAACGAACTGTCTTCCTTTTCTTGTGAACCGACCAGAATCGCGTGACCCCACCCAGTGGGAAGCGGTTGTATTGCTGTTGTTGGCATGCATATCTTATACTAGTAGGCAAGCAAGTGTTACACTGACTATTCTTCAAAATCTTATATGAGATTTTGAATTGATTTGAAGGGTCTGAGTATTGTGACCCTCGCAGAGTATCCCATTTGAAAAATAGGTTCATTGTCGTGAGCTTAAGTGTATGGTAGTGGAGTAGGCTATGAACTCATGGTCATGAGTCTAATCTTACTATCTCTTTTGGGTGTTTTTGATTTTACTGTATATAAATGAGAGATAATTAATGATGGAGGATAAGGAGTGAGATAAGTAATGATGGGATAGTGGGTTGGATAAATAATGATGAGATAGTGGGTTAGAAACTTGTTTGTTTTGCAGAGAAAATTGTGGGATAAAATCCGTCGGAAAAATTTTGCCAAAAAAATTGTTGGAAAAATCTTGTCGGAAAAAATTTTCGCCGGGAAATTTTTTTCGAAAAAAGTCCGCCGGAAAAGTTTGTCGAAAAAAAGTTCGCTAAGAAAAATGTTCGTCGAGAAAAAGTTCACCGGAAAAATTGGTCGTAAAAAGTTCGTCAAGGAAAAATCGTCGGAAAAAATTCCCCGTAAAAAGTCCACTGGAAAAAATTCGCCGAAAAAAGCTCGTTGGAAAAATTCGTCGGGAAAAGCTTGTCGGGAAAACTTCGTCGGAAAATGTTCGCCGAGAAAAATTCATCGGAAAAAGCTCGCTGGAAAAAATTCGTCGGTAAAAGTTTGTTGGAAAAAGTTCGTCGGAAAAGTTCGCCGAAAAAAACTCCTTATCCGCCTTATCTGTCATATACGGGATATACAATACCATGGGAGGGGTGATATTATATATCCCATATTTTTGCAGGAAATAAGGATGTTGAAATTGTATTCCGTCATGAACAGTAAAATCAAACTTGTATGTATATGAAGGATATACACTATGCATGTGGAAAATCAAATCCTTATCCCACATGCATAGTGTTATCAAACACAACCTTTATGAATAATTATCACATGATAAGAGTCTGACCTTTCTGAAATCCGTGCTATAAGCACTATAATAGACCTGATCATTTTTGGGCTCGTGCCGGGCTTGACACAATTTTAGAGCCCGCAGGCTCTATTCCTAAATCTCAAACCCGAATTTTAGGCGGGTTGAGCCGGGCCTTTGTAAAAAGCACGGGATTAGCCCAGGCCTCCACAAAAAATGAACCCGGCCCGGAAAAGTATTCCTGACTCAAAATCATTCTCAAACCCATTAAAAAAAGGATGTGCCGGGTGGGTTGGGCGGTCCGGGCTCATTTTGATTAGGTCTACGCTATAAGTATTTGTGTTAATGGGCATGCAAATAAATCAAACAAAATCTTAGTCTCATGCAACAAAATTGAGCTTTTGTAAAGATTGGTTCACGGACGAAATATAAATGCCAAATTGAACATTCATGAAAAGAGCAATATTTCTGTGCTAGCACTTTTGTTTAAGAAGTCAGGCTTGTATTTTCTATGCCCATGGAGCTTATGATTAGAGCATTCAAGAGTATTTGCTGAGGTTTGACAGTCTTGATTATTGATCATTTTACTTATTTCACAATATATGTGAACTAATTTTTGTTATGATTCTTTTGAGTTTTTTTTGAAGTGAAGAACGTATAATTATGTTATGTGGAATGATTCTTTATTAATTAAAGCAGACATAGGTGAGACCGTAAGAGAAATCATTGTAGACTTTTCCTAATATTGATATAGGTAAGTAAAGTCATTCTAGACTTTTCCTTCTTCCTGACCACATGGACCACATGGGATATTTTGTCGCCAACATCTTCTCACACTTCCACACTATACTTGCTTTATAGTTTACATGCATTTTGTGTTTTTCTTTTTTTTTCCTCCTGCTCCCCTCTTCCAACGTTTTTTTTTTTTTTCCCACCAAACTAAAAGTTTTAGCTATTATTTACAGGAATCTTGAAGTATATGTAACTCTATGGAATAAATTGAAAATGAAATTAATAACTAAAAAGCCTTATTCCCTCTAATCAAGCAAAACGCTGGACAGTCAAGTTGGAGCTTTAGGAAATAGTATTAAGCTGGGCTTCCATCCTATGCCCTCCATACAGAAATCCTTTACATACATGTGTTTGCATAGTTATAAAAAGGTGTTCCCTAGTGTGCAAGTGCTCCCTGGCTAGTGCAAGGGTAGGGTGAGAGTGCGCGCGTATGTTTGTAGCCTTACCCTTTGCATTTCTATGTGTTTGCATAATTATGTCTTTGTGAAATCGTGTTGTATATGTGATGTTCACTGTACATCGATAGATTAATGTTATGAAATATTGCATCTAGTAACAACTTACAACTATGATTTAGGGGGGTCTAAATTCTTTTTCCCCTTTTTTAAGGATAGATATGTCATTGCCATTAACCTTTTTCTTTTATAACTTGCAGATCATTATATTATGTGTTCTGCCTAAGACTGTGAGTCTGTCTGGCGCAAATTATGCAAAAAATCTCCTACGGGCTGCTGTTCTTTTTCAGTACATACCACGATTGTATAGGTTTCTTCCTCTGGTTGTTGGTCAATCACCAAATGGCTTCATATTTGAGTCAGCATGGGCAAATTTTATGATGAATCTCCTAACTTTCGTACTAGCTGGACATGTTGTGGGATCTTGCTGGTATCTTTTTGGATTACAGGTGGGTGTATCTATAGTGAAGTTCATTACTAGTTAGTATGTTTGTCCCCTACCTTCACTCCTCAGTTTCCCGATCCTCCCTCTCTGCAGTGGCAAATAGAATAAGAGGAGAAGAATTAGACTTGTTAAACGGAAGGTGAAAATAATAAGAAGACCTAACCTCTGAGAGAAGTTACGTATATCTATAAGGTTTCATAATGAGCCCAATGAGCTGTAACACTGGGCCTAAACAAGATGGTTTAAAACGATGAGAGTCTAAAAGATAGAGGCTAAAAGCCTAAATAATCCACAACACTCTCTTTCAAGTTAAAGCATAGATATTGATCAAGTCTACCTTGTTACAGATGAACTCAACTCAATTTTCTATTAGGCGCGTAGTGAAAATGTCACCAAGTCAAGTTGATCCATAGTTTTTACATGATTCAACTTAATATCACCAACCTGTAATTTCTCTCTCACAAAGTGATTGTTTACTTCAATATGCTTGATTTGCTGTTGAAATATTGGATTTGATACAATATGAATGACAAATTGATTGTCACACCACAAATGAGTAGGTTGTAGGTCTGGATACTCCAACTCATCAAGTATTTGACGGATATAGGTGACGCTACTAGTGACATGTGTAAGGGCCTAAACTCCGATTCTGCCCAAGATCGGGCTATGATTGACTGTTTCTTGCTCTTCCAGGAGATAAGATTTCTGTCAATAAAAATACAATAACCCGTGGTGGACCTTCGATCAAAAACTGAACCCACCTAATCAGCATAAGAAAATCCCTCAATACGGTGGTGTCCATGTTTTCTATAAAGCAAGCTTCGACTAGGATGTTCCTTACATAACGGAGAATATGGAGTGTTGCTTTCCAATGAGGGACCAAGGATAAGACATGAATTGGCTTACAACACTCATAGAAAAGGCAATGTTTAGACGAATAACAACTAGAAAATTCAACTTACTCACTAGTTGTTTGTATCTGTTAGGATCATTACAAACTTTACCCTCTCCTAGTGCAAGTTTCACGCTTGGAGGTATAGGAGTGTTACTTGGCTTGGCCTCCATCGTACCCGTATCGTGTAGAAGTTCAATGGCATACTTGCGTTAGGATAGGAAAATCCCACGCTTATAGTGAACAACTTCAATGCTAAAAAAATATTTCAACTACTCGAGATCTTTGGTATGAAACTGCTTCTGTAAAAAATCCTTTAGGGCAACAGTCCTTATACTCTCATTCCTTGTAACCACGATATCATCCACTTAGACTAATAGAAAAATACAATCAACATTAGAATGTCTATACTAACTGGTTTTTCGCTGACCGTTGTAGATCAAGCTCCATCACAACAGAACTGAACCTTCTAAACCACGCTCTATGAGACTGTTTTATGCCATACAAAGATTTCTTCAACTGACACACATGCTTAGACTTTTTCTGAACAACAAATTCGGGAGGTTGCTCCACATAGACCTTTTCTTGTTGAAGAAAGGAATCCTTGACTTCAAAATGGTGTAAGTGCCATTTAGAACAGACAACAAGAGATATAAGAAGACGGACAAAAGCTATCTTAGCCATAAGAAAGTACCTGTGTAATTAACCTTATAGACTTGGGCATATCCTTTGGCCACCAAGCGAGTCTTGAGAAGAGCAATAGATTCATTCGGATTAACCTTCACGACATACCCCCATTTACATCCCATAACCTTTTTCCTCGGACGCAAGGGTATCAGATCCCATGTATGATTAGCCTTGTCTGTCTTTATTTGGGAGAAGATAGAGCCTCAAATAATGTCCGAGGAATAGATATAGAATCCAAAGTGGAAACGAAGGCTTGCAAGGAAGAAGAGACCCAACATAGGGTATGTGTGAAGATAAAGAGTAAGTGGCACCACTACGCTGACCCTTTCGGAGGCCAATAGGAACATCAAGATCGAGCAGTAGGCGGAGAAGTATGGGAATAATCATCTATAGGAGGTGACGCGGGGTCAAAATTCCTACTCTACTCAGGAGTGGAGTTGGGTCAGGACACTACTGGACAATGGCTATGAACATAGACGTGGAGAGGAGAAGGAACCGATGGTGGGTTCGATGAAGAAGCTGGTGAAGACAAAGAAGGAATCTAAATCGGCTCATAAACTAAGCCATCATCTGGAGAAGTCGCAGGGAACACCGAATCCAACAATGTAACCCAAAAAGATATACCGTAGAGATAAATGATCCAACTTAGTAAGATTGGGTTAAATATCCCGAACATAGCAGGTATAATGAAAAAGATGAAGAGATATCGGATGTAGAGGTTAAGAAGGAAATAACACACGATAGAGAATCTCCCTCTCGAGAACAACAGAAGGCATCCAATTGATCAAATAAGTAGCAGTGAACAATGCTTCACTCCAAAACACCTTCAGCACATGAGCGTGGAACATAAGGGCCCGGGTGACCTATAAGAGATGAAGATTCTTCCATTCAACAACCGCATTCTGAGGAGACTGAAGAAGGATTTCACACTGACTCATAAAGGTAATAAAAGAAGTGAAGAAGTATTCTTGGGCATTATCATTATGGAGAATTCGAACAAGCATAGAGAACTACGTTTGAACCTCAACACAAAAAGCAGTAAACACGACAATTAACTTCAGCAAATAAAACCATGTCATGTGAGAATAATCTTAAACAAAGGTGATAAAATAGCGGTGTAAACGACCCTATAAAAAAAGGCTCGAGCTCGAATTCAGTCGAGGTTAAAAATCTGGAGCTCGGCTCGATAGGCTTAACAAGTGCTTTATCAAGCTCAAGCTCGAACTGGGCTTGACTAGTGCTTTATCTGGCTATTAATTAAGGAGGTTGTTTCGATTTCTAATAATTTACAGAGGAGAGATATTAATTAGGATGTTAGATTTGGATTAGATCTAAATTATTAGGGATTTGAACATTTAGATAAAATATTAAGCTATGGGGCGAATAATGACATAACATTTTTTACAACACCTTTTATGACATTTCTTAGCCTTTGGATTTGCCAAATCAATGGTTAAAATTGAATGATAGTGAGTGAATAATAGAATGAATAGTGTATGAGTGGGTAGTGGGTGAATAATGAATGAATAACTCATGAATAGTAACCCAAGATCAAAATCTCAACCATTGATTTGACAAATTCAACGGCTAAGAAATGTTGTAAAAAGTGTTGCCAAAAGTGTTGTGTTTTTATCCATCCTGAATAGGGATGAGCATGGTTTAGACGGTTCAATTCTGTAGTTCTGGAGTTTGGCCTACAACGGTCAGTAAATGATCATTTTGTCTTCTATAGGCTTTCTAGTGATGGGTGCATCTTCT
Source organism: Dionaea muscipula (assembly GCA_028571145.1). NCBI lineage: Eukaryota > Viridiplantae > Streptophyta > Magnoliopsida > Caryophyllales > Droseraceae > Dionaea > Dionaea muscipula. The sequence continues at coordinate 7,038 of JAOWBR010169180.1, forward strand.
TCGTTGTTTATGTTGATGCACGGACAACACAAGGATAGTCTTGTTAAAGATATTTCTTCATAGTCACTTCGAGACTAAAGACATTGGAGTTTTGAGATATTTTTTGAGGATTTAGGTATCTCGTTGCAAGCGTGAGATTTTCTTATCCCAATGTAAATATGCTTTGGACTTATTGCAAGACACTGACATGCTTGGTTGTAAGCCAGCTGAGACCCCAATGTTCTTGGGTTGAGTCTTTTGCCTGCAGAAGAGGTTGTGTTAGATGATCCAGATAGGTACAGACGCTTAGTGGGCAAGCTGAATTATCTTACCATCATGCATCCCGATATTGTTTTCTCAGTCAGTGTAGTTAGCCAGTTTATGTTAGATCCCCGAGTTCCCCATTCGTAAGTAGCTGTGCATATTCTCCAATATATCAAGGGACATCCGAGTCGAGAGCTTCTCTATAGTGATCATGGTCACATGGACATTGAGGGTCTCTCTAACGCAGATTAGACTGGCTCACTTTCTGATCAGAAGTCTATCAGTGGCTACTGTGTTTTGTTGGTGGTAATTTGGTTTTGTGGAAGAGCAAGAAACAACCAGTTGTTGCTAGATCCAATGCTGAGTCTGAGTATCCTGCTTTAGACCATTTGACTAGTGAGGTCACCTACGTTCTTCAGTTGCTTGATGAGTTGAAGTATCTTGCAAAGCCCGCTCAGCTATAGTGTGATAATCAATCTGTTATCCATATTGTCTCTAATCCAGTTTTCCATGAGTGGACGAAGCATATCAAGATTGATTGTCACTTTGTAAGAAAGAAATTGCATAACAGTGATATTTTGTTAAATTATGTGAAAATCAACGAGCAACTTGCTGATATCCTGATTAAATCTCTGTTTGGGACTATGGTTGAGTATATTTATAACAAGTTGCACACGATTAATATCTATGCTTCAACTTGAGGGGGAGTGTTGAGAACAATGAGTTAAGTTTAGTGACTTGAGTGAGTATTAGTATTGGGCTAGGTTTCATTGTTATACTTTATGTATGAGTGTGACCCAATATACCACATATATAAAAACTATGTCTAGCCTCATTTTAGAGGTTAAGCCTTCTCATTTTTCACTCACTTTATCAACAGTATTAAACCAAGTGACACTGTTGCTTTCTGGGGTTAAACTTTTGCCTGCTAAGGGTGAAGTGCTTGATGATCTAGATAGATATAGGAGATTGGTGGGTAAACTGAATTATGCCATCACGCGTCCTGATATTGCTTTCTTAGTGAGTGTTAGTAAGTTTATATCCGATCCCTGAGTTCCTCATTGGGAAGCAGTTGTGCATATTCTTTGATATATCAAAGGACATCCTAGTTGGGGACTGCTGTATAGTGATCTTGGCCACAGACGTATTGAGGGCTTCTTTGATGCAGAGTGAGCTGGCTCTCCCTCTGATCAAAAGTCTGCCACGGGTTATTGTGTGTTTGTTGGTGGCAATTAGTTTCTTGGAAGAGCAAAAAACAACCTGTTGTAGCTCGTTTTAGTGCATAGTCAGAGTATCGGGCTCTTGTCCATCTTACCTGTGACGTCACTTATTTCCTTCAGTTACTTGATGAGTTGTAGTTTCAGCCCTCGGCCTACTCAGTTATGGTGTGACAATCAGTTCATCATCCATATTGCGTTGAACCAAATGTTTCATGAGAGGACAAATCATATTGAGGGTGATTGCCATTTAATATGAGAAAAGCTCCAAAGAGGTGATATTGTATTGAATTATGTAAAGATGACTGATCAACTTGTCGATATTCTTACCAAATCTTTAACAGAGAGTCAAGTTGAGTTTATTTGTAACAAGTTGGGTATGGTTAATATCTATGCTTCAACTTGAGGGGAGTGTTGTGAGTTTTGGCCCATTAAGGGCTTTTTGGGTATTTGACACTTGTAGTATATAAACTATTTTGTCATTGAAGAAAAGTAAGCCTTTCCATTTTTCATTGTCTTTTATTACACTCCCCATTCTTGTAACCGAAATTTATATTTGATTTTTATAATAACTTTTGTATATTATTACAGGAGAGTTTCATTTTAATAAATAAATTTCAATGGAGGTAGGATTTTGGTACAAAACTTCATAGTATCCAATTGGATCATTACCGAAAGATCATTCCAGTTCCAAAATTCCAATCGGGTGATTTTGCTAAAAATTCCAGCTTTAAAAGCTTCAATGCTTACAGCTCCATACCATCAATCACATGGATATGAAGCTTAGGGATTGTTTGGTTTGTCTGTTTTCAGTTTTCAGTTTTCATTTTCAGTTTTTAGTTTTCAGTTTTCAGAAAAAAAACAGAAAACAGAAAATGCGTTTGGTTTATAATTTATAAATTGTAATTTATAATTTATCAAGCCTTGAGCGTTTTTCGTGTTTTAGGAGTTTTGAAAATTTCTGTCGAAAATATAGAAAATAGTTTTTTATCGTTTTCTGCATTTTGAAGATTTTGAACTTAAAACAGTTTTCTATTTTCAGAAAACAGAAAATTCAAACCACACGCGTTTTCTGTTTTATACAAAATAGAAAATACAGAAAACAGAAAACAGTGTAAACCAAACAGGACCTAAACCTGTAAACTATCCACCATATTCGCTAGACGTAGGCGGTACGCAAAGAAAATTATTAGTGTACGGATCAATAAATCATATCACAGTCTCAAATATTCCAAAAGAAAAAAAATTAGGTCGGAAAACAACACCGACCAGTAAAATAATGTAATCATTATTATTTTTTTTTTTCTGAAAAAATATATTATATGTGCATGTAGCTTGCAAATAGACACCAACTCACTCAATCCGACAAGTACTTTCATCGTAAAGGAAACCCACCACCCCTACTAACCTTTTTTCCACATGGACCGTTCTATATCCAGATTCCGATCCTCTCACCGGCCGATTCCCCGCCGGGCCTCCCATTTCCCGATCATCCATTCCCTGAGAATCCGGCCACAACCCACCTTCCAACGACTCACCGGAGACCGCCCTCGGTCTGCAACTGAAGTTCAGCAAAAGGCTAGTCTTATTAGGATGATAGGTAAGAAGAAATCGAGGCTTGAAGGGGTCAGCGATGAGCTCAGAGAGGTCGCTGCTTCGAACCTCGATTTCGCACCCGCTAGAAGACGTGTTCGGTCGGCTTTCGTGGAGTTCCAGCAGCAACTCGATCATTGCTTGTTCAAGGTGCGTGGTACCCCGGCAAGCTTTATATATTCTCACTATCAGAATCTTGATACATTTCGTGCCCGGATTCTTTTTTGTGATTTGCTGTTCTTCTTTTAAATGTCTAAATTGCCCATGTTCCGGTTCCATTGGCTGCTCAATTTTTTTTTTTTCTTCTAATGGGGATTTCATGGTAATTGAGTGAGCACTTCTTGCTAATTTTGCTAGCAAATCCCAACTTGGGAATAAATATTCCACAGATTAAGCTAGTTTTATGGTGGATTGCAGTGATATCTCTTGCAGGTATTTGCTTATACTTTTGTATGATGTGGTGATGGTGACTGATGGTTGCAATTTGTTGTTGTTTTTTCAATGTTGTCTGGTGGGTAGCTGCCTTCATCTGGGATCAGAACCCACGAGGTAAACAGTTAACACTTTGTTATTGCTTACCTTTTTTATTTTGTGCACTCTTGGTGCAATAGAGCTGATATTGCATCCGAAAAGATTTCATTAATTTACCACTTGTGCTCTCTATTAATTAATATGATAATTAACCATATGAACATCAATGGTTCATCTTGGTTTAGATATAGAATAAATTATGGGAAGTTGTTTTGTTCTACAGTGGTTCGAGGTAAACTCGAATGGCTTGGAAATTTTTTGTAAGAGCTGGCTGCCAAAAGAGGATGAGCAAATCAAGGGTGTTATTTGCTTTTGCCATGGGTATGGTGATACTTGCACTTTCTTCTTTGAAGGTAAGCTGATCTCATGTTCTTCCATCCTACGACCAAAGGAAAAAGGGAGAGAATTTTTTGTAAGAGCTTTTGTTAATGTTCTCAAGACTGGGAATCCACATCTCTTGGCAAAAGAACCAAAAGATAAGCTGCTTAGAAACATTATTACAATAACTAGTGAAAGAATAAAAGTTGAGAAGGAAAGGAAACAGCACTGGAAGGCATATGCATGAATTGTAAAAGTTTTGATGCATGGATGCTTCAGGGATTGCAAGAAGAATTGCTGCTTCTGGGTATGCTGTATTTGCAGTGGACCACCCTGGTTTTGGCCTCTCCGATGGATTGCATGGATACATGCCAAGGTTTGATGATCTGGTTGACAATGTAATTGAACAATACACAAAAATCAAAGGTAGCTCAACAATTTCAACCTTTGAAACTTCATTTTGTTAGAAACTAGGGACTCACTGTTCTTTCCATTGCTGATGTTACTAACACGTCCTCTCACGTGAATGTGTCGAACTCGTGATTTTTTGTCATGCCTGCTCTGATACCATGTCAAGAAACCAATTTTACCAAAAGGTCAACCTTGTGGTAGAAGATTCATGAATTATATTTGTCTTAACAATCTGGTTGTTCCAGTTGGCTTTGCTGATTGCTCGTGTGTAATGAGCAGGAAGGAGGGAACTGAGAGGGTTGCCATCCTTTATATTTGGCCAATCCATGGGAGGAGCAGTTGCCATTAAAGTTATTCTCAATGAACCACATCAATGGGATGGGGTCATTCTCGTCGCCCCAATGTGCAGAGTAAGCTCTCTCTACTATTTAAAACATCAGACGAACATGTTTGGTTGGTGTATGAGATGAAAATGTCTGGCCTTTGAATGTTGGGGAAAAAAAAAAAAGTTGCTGCAAATAAGTCGTCTCATGATTTTACGTTGTTAGATATCTCTGACATGAATATGCTGCCAAGATTGCAGAGGAAGTCATGCCCCCTGCAGCATTGTTGAAGGCTGGGTATCTTTTGGCGAGTGTAGTTCCAAAAGTAAAGTTCTTTCACAATGGTGATCTAGCTGAGCTGTGTTTCAGAGACCCAAAGAAGAGGAAAATGGTTCTGCTTTTCATCCATTACCTGCATTCACATGTTTTCTTATGTATACATATTAAAACATTGATTAACTCTTGAGATAACAAACCTCATCACAACATATGCTTCCTTACCGTGTAGACCGAGTACAATGTGATTTGCTACTCTGGCCGGGTGCGGTTGAAGACCGCAATAGAGCTCTTGAAGGCCACAAGTGAAATAGAATCACAGGTGAATGAGGTCAGTATTTACCTCTCTCACTTGATAATGTCAAGGAACTAGAACTCCCAAAAGATTACACTAATAGGTGAATGAAAATTTGAGTGTTTTGCCATTGAGATGCACCCTCATACAACTCTTGTTAGCAATTCTATATGCTCAAAGGATCGAATAACTGTAGAAATATAGAATACCTGAAAGTATAGCGGAAGCGTGTACTTTCTCTCTCTGGTAGGATCGGATTACGGACGAATAAATCTCGCCTTCTCCTTCGGTCTCCTATCCGCAAAGATCGGAATGCTCTCTCCTTGGTGTGGAATAGTATTTGTGTGGATTCTCATTCGTGATCAATTGGGGAGGCGAGTACCCATATTTATAGTTATCTTAAGTGAATCCCCGATATCTATTTAAATATATTCTCAGAATATATTAATTAGATAATTAGATTTACTGATAAATATCATTCACTTGAATAATTGAGGCCAGCTCAATATCGGATCCAATAATGATATGGGTCAGCCCACTAGGACGCCCATAAATAAACACATATTTGCTACAACTCTCATTTGGCTCGAAGCCCAATTCTAGTTTTAACCCTTCTCTTGTCTCCATGCTGAAGGAAAAGTTCAACACTATAGACCTATCTGTCCCATTTAGTCAATTTTGCTATGAGACTATGTGAGATGTCAAGGATCCATCAACAGACTCAATTCGATAGCTTAAGCCATTTGATGTAGGGCCAGACCAGAACAATTCAATTGGCTTCCAACTCTAGTCGAGTCGATGATTACTGTTTCTTTGGGGTCAAATGCAGGTTCGTTCTCCATTGTTGATTCTTCACGGTGCTGCAGATAAAGTCACAGATCCTATGGTGAGCCAGTTTCTATACGAAAAGGCTTCTAGCAAGGATAAGACCCTTAATCTATATGAAGGAGGTTATCATTCCATTCTAGAAGGCGAGCCAGATGATAAGATATTTGCTGTTTTTGATGATATTATTGCATGGCTTGATGCCAGATGCTTGACTACATAGAAATTTTTATTTCTTTTTGGCTATTTGCTGAACTAGTCTAGCTTCCTTGATGAAATTGATATTGATCTCGGTATTTGCAGCTGCTGTAATATGTGATGCTGGTGCAGGGAAATAGGCTGTAGTATGTTAACTAAACATTGACTATTGAAATCCAATGTAGTACTGAGAAAGGGAGTCTATGAGATTCAACAATACTGTATGTCGAAGGCAAACTCTTGAGTATATAAACTTTATTTTTATCTGATGTGGGTGTTGTCATATATGAGTTGTTTTTACATTTGGGATGAATCTTCAAGGATGATATATATAAGTGTGTGTTTACTTATAATCTGTTTACCTAAGCTTTGAGTTAAGATGTGAGTTGAATACATACTTATGTAGCTATCAGGTTGTGAACTTTGCGGATCTTTGGACCTGGATTTACACCCCTGATAGTTATCTTATCCCTTAATAGTGGGTATGAATGAAATTATGCAGCATAATTGATATACGGAGAAATTCTTCCTATACATGTGAACAAAAGGACAAAAAAGATGACCAGACTTACCACAAGATTTCTGTCCGGACTTGTCTGCCCGACCACGGGCCAGATCTGTCGTGTCCTCCTTCTGCTTGACTGTCCATCAACGGCCAGATATGTTCGGTTGCCCGACGATTTGTTCGGCTGTTCTGCTCGGCCAATGACAAAATGATAATTTCGAAACGTCAAGTCGAATCCCAAGACAAAAATTTGGGATTGGGCCGACAGCATCCCGACCCTGCAATCTCCAAGTCTCGGCTGGCCGTTCGACGATAGAAGCTAAGAAGATATCTCACAGATTTTTTAAGCAAAAAGGACAAAATAGTAAATTCATAATTATCCTTTTATTTTCTATAAATATGTGTCACCCCTTCCTTTTCATGGAGAATTTCCTTATAATATTTTCTAACTCCTAACTTCCTAGCAGAGCATTGCTCGGCCACTCGGCCGACAACTTTGCTCGGCTGATGACCTTATTCGATTATCCTACCCAACTTCTTATTATCTCTTTTCACAACTTTGCTTGATTCTATCTTGCTATTCGTTTGCTTATTTAAGCATCGAAACGGTCATCTCGAGTTTACATCTCTGTGTGTTTGCTACATCTTTTCAAGGCATCAAATTGGACCTGTCTTCAAACAAGCTGAGTTAGTCTCGACTTAACTCGTGAGAATTATTCTTTCTTTCGATCCGATCATCTGGATCCGGTTCTTGAATCATTTTGTGTTAGTTTGAGACATTTTTCAGGTGATAACAATAATAAAGATTCTGGTTAAATTATTTCTATCTAATTTGCAAGCCTCCTGAACTGGAAAAGATAATGAAATAAACTTATGATAATCATCATGGAGCAAGAAATAAACTAAAATTTAATTATTACCCCAGTGTAATTAATTAGTTTTGAACAACTTAAAAATTGAGAATAGTTGTTTTCTTCTAATTATTACTGTATGCTGAAGGATTTTTCTATTTTTTTCTTGTATATTATTTTATATAATTATGACTTTTCATTCACAAATCTTACAAAGATCTTGGATATGTTATCCATAATTAAAATTTTAACTTTTCGTTTTTATTTATTATCAGAAAATTAAGATATACTTTCTATTAAATGGTATTTTTATAAGAGTTTTAAAATAATACGAAGAATTTCGCTAAGATGGGTATGGGAGGAAAAAATATTTTGGGTACGGTGAGCGTGAGATATGTGGTCAATAAGAAATCGATATTTGGCAGGTTAGATCAGTTGTTACGGTGCTGATTTTTTTTTTTTTTTTTCTTTCATGTAATTTTTTCAACCCCTGTCAAATATCAAAATTTAATTAGCCGCGGGCTAATATCACCTGACATCCCAAAAATTTCTCCATAGGAAGGGGTAAAATTGTCGGATTTTGCTAGTGCCACGACAAAAATATTCAGCACCACCACTTTATCGGTTATTTTTGTTCGATCAACCGGATCGAATAATTCGATCAAATGGAACAAATTTTTCAATGTTGTCGAATCATTCGATCAGCTTGATTGAATAGTTCGATCAATTTGATCGAACAAAAATCACCTGCAAAATGGTGACCTTAGTTAATCAAGTGGTGCAAATAGAAATTTCCAAAATTATCAACCCCATGTAATCCTTGTGATGGGTGTTATCAAATTGGTGACTATCAAATAGGGATAACAAAAAATAACCGTTCCGGATCTGCCCTAAACCCGCTCCAAATGGGGTAAAAATTCGGGATTAAATCAGGGACGAGATACATTGTACCGATTCCAAAAAAATTTAAAAATATTTTGTAAAAAATTCTAAGAGTTTAAAAAATAGTTAAGAAAAAATTTAAATTTTATATCTCTCACATAATAATTAAGTATTATAGCATTTGAATTAGAACCTTATTTACAATTATAATAAAATTTTTAGATGTAAAAAAAATCTCGGCGGGCACGGAGACAGGGTAGGGGTAAGACAAACGTCGCCATCGGAGTTTTTTTAGTTTTTTTAGCTTCACCATCAGGAGAGCTCACCGGAGAGGAGAGGAGCCGGACTGATTTTTCTGCTCTCTGAACTCCACATTAACTGGGTTCCATCGGGCGCCATCCGCCCCATCTGCCAAAGCATCCAAAACCAGATCAAAAGGTAGCAAGTGGGGTTTGTATTTGGATTGGATTAGATGTCGGTGTTGAACCAACTCTTCAATCGGGGAGTCCTCGGCGCTAAATGGTTAGTTTAATCATCATCGGCTCTCATATCATTAACTAGATTTTGATTTTCGATCTAGGGAATTTGATTGCTTTTTGTCGGTGCCTCGTTGTAAATTTGCCGGATTTTTGCTTTGCTTTTTTTCCTGGGAAAAAGTTGGGTCATATATCTTCATTGCCATCTACCACCCTTGATTATACAGCTTGTATGTACTCGATTGTGATGTCATGTGATACTACTATCAAAGGATGGAGATACCACACGGATATGGGGACTTTTTGGGACGGTAAGGGTAGATGATTCGAATCAATCTGGGATTTGCAATTCCCTTGCGCACATGTTTGCTCCCCAATTGAGGATGCAGTCTTCCGAGTTGGATAAACCCCAAAACCATTCTTTAATTCAATTGGGTATTACATGACATTCGAGTAACTGATGAAGATGTGAGTTGCATCTTGAAAGTCTCCCTTTCCTCGAGGCGTCTGCCCTTGTTCCTAATTTCATTATCTGCGGTAGTAATCTGATATCCTCTTTTAGGGTGGTGACTTGCTATCACATTAACGAATTTGAGGTCTTAAAGAATCAGATTCTAGGTCTTGAGTCATGTGATATATACATATTTTTTTTTCTAACACTCTGCTTATGGATTGTTGTGTAGCAAAACATGTTTGACTTTGGCAATATCCCGAATAAAATTGCTTCAGAATAGGAGAGATGTTCAGCTGAAGCAGATGCGCAAGGAGATAGCCCAATTTCTGCAGACTGGCCAGGAAGCCATAGCTAGAATAAGGGTAACTGCTTGACTTCTGCTGCACCATTTGCCATTTAAATATGTGTTTTTCATGTTATTCTCATTTATAGTTCTATATGACTAGGTGGAGCATGTAATCCGGGAGCAAAATATTTGGGCTGCGTATGAGATACTTGAGATGTTCTGCGAATTCGTTCTAGCACGAATTCCCATTCTTGAAAGTCAAAGGTAATGTATTTATGCGGCCATCTGCCCACTTTACTGTCCGAGTCCTCCACAGTTGTGGGATTGTGATGATGACATTACTGGTTCAGCAGTGGCTGTAAACATCTATCGGTCCAGTTTCCTTCCAATTGTATATTTGTGAGCCAAATTATACTTGATGTGCTAATAGTCATGTGGTAGAGAATGGTTAATCACGACATTTGGACATGTGGTGGCCCATGGTTTGTAGGACTTCTCTGGTGCTTCAACTTGAAGTAATGTTTCAGATAGGCAAATAAATTGTTAATGTTCTGCACATGAACGGTAATTGACACACATGAAGAATATCTAGTTTACCTTCTATTGATAGGGTATTCTTCCATTTCATCTTTGTTGCAATTTTTCTCATTTCTGTACTCTATTTGTCCAGTTGTATGAGCTGGTTACGAGCATTTGATATGGCTGTTGATTGTCTATTTTGACTTTGTATTTTCAGCTCTTAGTATTGTTAGAAATGATTTTTGTAAGACCCGTTATTGTCTGAAAAGTGAAAATATACAATCTTCTCGTTGAATAATTTTGGGGGAGATATTGTGGTCCAATTTAGCCAAAACTCGGCATAGCTCTCTGCCATTCAGTGAAAATATACAATCTTCTCGTTGAAGGACTGTATTTGAGTGATTGAAGGTGCCCCTGCGCACTTTTGTATGTTGGCACCTGGGGAAGCTGCTTTGACACTTTTCCAAACAGCTGAATCACGTTTCTGTAATGTGGTAACCTTATAGGTCTCTCAGGAATAACTCTTCCAATCCCAAACCTGCATGACTGCATCAAACTTGAGCCAAACCAGGGAAGAGTGGACCAGCATTTGGTCAGGGAAGGATGGACCAACATTTGGTGCTTTGGTATATAAGTAAAATACGAAACTTTCCTTGTCATGGGTCGAAGTGCTGCGGTCTGCTATTTAAGGGTGATAAGGTTTCATGATCTCGGGATCAGATGAGGAACCAATTACCATTTTCTTCTCTTTTTATTAGCTTTTTTTTTTTTGTATGCCTTGGTTAGCTCAATCCGCTTGAATTGAACTAGAAATCTCTTACGGAGCTGCATTATTAAAAATGTTTATTTTTTGGGGTGGTATGTAATCTCTAAGCAAACAACTATTATTTCAGGGACTGTCCAACTGAGCTGCAGGAGGCTATTGCGAGCATAATTTTTGCAGCTCCCCGGTGCTCAGATTTGCCTGATCTACTGCAAGTTAAGAACTTATTTGCTACAAAATATGGTAAAGGATTTGTGTCTTCTGTGTCAGAGCTCCGTCCTGACAGCAACGTCAATCGTACAGTTGAGTGAAACTTACTTTCAACAGTTTACATGCATGAAGATCATGTGGCAATTTCATACTTGAAATGAAAAAGTACATTTCCAATGTGAAGCGGAAATTCCCGTTGTCTCCTTGTAAGATGATATTGCTGTACTATGTTGCATTTTGACTTGAACAAAATAACACATCCTAACTTTAGGTTCCCGGTGCTGTTTCTCTACGTAGATTATTGAGAAGCTCTCAGTTAGTACTCCATCTCCTGAACTGAGGCTTAAGCTCTTAAAAGAAATCGCACGAGAATATGGTGTTGCATGGGATGCTTCTCAAACGGAGGCAGAGTTGAATAAAAATCACGAAGATCTGCTGGTAATTTCACTTTTCTCATTCTCCTACAGTCTTTTAGAGGCCTTGGTTGTTTGGTTTTTATATTAACTAGATCCATTAATTGAGTGGTCTTAGGGTGAAGAAGTTAGGCTGAGCGAGTCTTTACTTGGGTTACTAACTTACTATTGTGATTGAACTGATATGCATTGCCTACACAAAGCCATATAGGCAAGTATGCACCCTAAACATTTTTTTTTCAACCATCCATCTTTGAAAACATCTGCCAGCCCTATTCCATTTGGGAGAACATATGATACCCTGACATATCTTCCTAAGGGGCCGATTGAATGGTATATAAGATGAGGTGTATTAGTTATGAAGGGAGATAGAATATAGAAGGTGTATTATATTTAGAGGGTGGGTCCCATTGATGTGATGTTTATAAAAGGGAGATTAAGATGTCAAAAAAGTGGTTTGGTAATATAGAGAGAAGATAAGGTGGGGTCCATTGTAAAAAGTAGAGAGGAACAAATCACTATTTAAGGCGGATTAGCTTTCATTGGCCTCAGGCCTGGCGCAAAGCTAATACGCCTTAAACAGTGATTTTATATACATTTCTCTCCATATCTTTTGTTTGACAAATGGTACAAAATATTGGTTTGACAACATATACAGGGGGATATACATATACCTCTTCTATATATGTTGCATCCAATCAAGGCCTAAAGTATATCATGAGTAGCCAAACAATTACTGCACTGGATCCCATGGCAACCGAGTATCCTGAAGTCTAGTTTAACTGTGGACTTGTGTATATTCATTCCCGGCCTTGATTCAGTAGCAGGTTGAAATTGATGGTTTAAGTTGATATTTAGGACGGGGCAAAGCCTGGGAATTATGGAGGAGTTGTACTCAAAGCTCCCTCTCCGCAGCCGCCTCTCAGTTCTTCCCTTCTTGAGGAGTCTCATTCTCTGTCACCTGCCAATGCCAATGCCAATGCCGATGCAAGCATCCGACATGTTGAGGCCGCAAACCTTACTAGCAATGACTCATTCAGTCCTAAGGCAACTAAATCATCTAGTCACAGTAATACAACCATAGGAGTAGGACCAGTAACAGGAAACCAGTGGGAGACAAGGCACGATTCATCAGATGCCCTAGAGAGAGCCCGGGCTGCTATTGCTTCTGCAGACCGTGCCTCGGCTGCAGCTCGTGCAGCCGCGCAATTGGTGAATGCTGCATTTGGGTCATCGAAACTAGAAGCGGTTGGTTTAGCGGTTAAACCGCAATAATCATAGAAGTTGAAGGTGGAGTGTGAAGTTGAATGTGAGAACATACAAAAGGTTGTATATTTAGTTGGAAATTAGAAGATCTTGAAGGTTTATGGCCACTGCATTATATATATATATATATATATGTGATGAGTTTTAAGTATACAAGCAAATTAATCTAGCTCTTACTCGATATGATCTCTTTGGCTTGTGGCTACTTAATTATTCTTGTTAATTATTATATTATACTTTTCTGTGCAGAATCTGATCCAATGTGGATATTGGAATAATAAAACTTTGCCTATATTTCAGTAAAGACATGCATGCATTATGCAAGATGAATAAGTTTAATTAATGGTAAACATATATAATAGCTAGCGTTGAATTAGCTGAACACATGCTACGCATTTATACAATAAAGGGAGGGAGCTGGGAGCCTGCAGGCAGGCATTGATCTTCTTGCAATGACTAGTCATTTTCAACCCCGATAGGGGGATTAGTAGCTTCGCTTAATGAATTAATTAGCTCTTATTAGGTGTCTTGGCCCTTGGGAGGGTTAATTAATTTGCTGCTGGATCTCTGCTGTCGTCTGTGTGTTGATCATGCCTTGACAATCATTACTGAGGGCGTTGATATCGGGATATCATCGTCTCCTATTCCCTTCCATTCGTTTGTCCAACTGGGACAAATATTTGTCCTAATAATTTAAACTCTATTCTTTCTTATACAATAGATGTGCGTATGTTTCATTTAT
>JAOWBR010169181.1:0-11081 GCA_028571145.1 Dionaea muscipula
AGGGGGGGCGGGGGGGGGGGGATGATGCACATCATTCTCCCCTTGCATTTTATGACCCCCATGTTAAAATGGAGCAGGCATAGCACTCAGCAAGGCTAACCTAACCATTGTACATGGTAAAATGAAGAAATATTTAAATGAAGCGCAAATATCAGAAACTATAGTAAGAACTTACTGAATATCATTTTCTTCACATCACTGGCACGCCGTGCTGCCTCAAGCTGCACCTGAAAAGAACCAGCTGAGGAGTCTTTCCTCCCAGCTGAGATATTTGCACTTTGAAAAGCTCTGTAACCAAATTTAGTTTCATCTGAGTCGTCCAGAGAAATCCCTAAGTTGAGAAAGAACTTTCCACCGGGCCACAGGACCTGAAGAAAAATTATCAATAATTGTGTCCATTAATCCCCATCTCCCATCACCTCCAGGGCCTTTTCCAAAAAAAAAAAGGAAAGGAAAAAAAGAAAAGAAAAGAAAAGCTCCAAAGAGATGTCAGGGTTTTCAAAACAATGTTGAACAGTAGGTTGCAAAACATCCATTAATTGGCAGAAGAACACCTGAGCACAGCCTGGCATTTCAATTTAATAAGAATCTATCTGCCTGGCTCCAGGAATATTGAGCAAAGAGGTTGTGATACCATGGGTAACTTGCATAGGATTGACAATTTTCTGGGAAACTAACATCCTATTCTATATTATCGCTGGACTACAAAGGCAAAACCACTAAATGGTTTCAGAGATAACATTTGTTGACATCATAAAAATTCAAGATTGAATCCTTACATCTTGGACCCACCGAATTCCCTGAGCCATAACATCGTCTCTTCTTAGCCAATTAATCTGCCCCAGTAGCCAATCGTCAATTGCATCTTCCATGACTAACTGCAAAATTTGTTTTGATATCCAAAAAACTTGTCTCCTGAAAAATAATGACAAACAGCTAGTAAAAATAGCCATATTGGTGAAACTTCTAATAACATGGCGATCCATCTTAACTTTCAAACCATTTCCATATCTCAGTTGCGAAACTTAAATGGACATCTGAGGAAGCCCTCATAAGAGGTCTCTAGATGGAAAAGAGAATAGCATGATGAAAGCAAAATTAAACAAACCACAACAAAAAAAGACATCTTTCATGACTGAAAAAATAAATAAGCAGTATCGACTTCAAAGCAAATCTTAGTTTGTAACCACTCAACCAAGGAAGGGTAGATGCTCAACTGCATGTCCTGTCCTAAGTTGCTTGTAACAACTAACCAGAGCTTAGCTGACATTATCTCTAGCGTTAGCGGGTCATTCTAGACAACTGAAGAAGTCAAAAGAGAACTCACCTTATCCATCCTCTTCTTTTCAGCTGAAAAATCTTGTCAACTAAATTTAAAATAGGTACACTGACATTAGGCGGCATCCACTGCAATCACATTTTATAAGAATCAAAACCTGGTCACAGAACTGAAAATTAGATGTCAAAGATGCTATGAGAAGATCAAGGACAGATAAGACCAGCAATATTGATAACATAGTTCAATGCATTCTTGTAGAGATGTTGCCTAAGATGATGGCACTATAACTTAATGCCAGAGCACCCTCCAGGTCATGAGGGGCAAGCAGGCAAAATAATGAGAGAATGCAACAAAAATGGATTAAAGATCTTATAATTGGAAAATAAAAAGAAGAAATGCAGAAATCAAGAACCAAGAGAACTCAACTATCCTCACACCAAGTACATATAGGGGTAAACTGCTATCATAGTTATGGTTAGCAGAACTATGTTGGAACCAGCACTGAAGAATACCTCGGGTGGTACTCGAACAGGATCATCCATATGATCAGAGAAAATAGGGAGACTAGCTGCTGCTCCACTAGCTTCATTCCATTCAGATTTAAACTCTGAGACATGTTTCATGTCAGAATCTGAACTTTTATGAACCTCCCTTCGATTCACCACTCGTGGTGGAAAGTCTATATTGTTCAACTCATTATCTGAATGCCATCCACTAGGTTGTGCACTAGAGCCTACCTCCCGAGGGCTATGGCTTCCATCTTTTTCTCCATCTTCATTGTCAGAAAAACTATTAGCAGTTTCAATGGCGCTGTTTATATAACCATCTCTGTTCAAATCATCAGCTTTCCATGACAGGTTTCTGTATGGCATAGATGAAGAACCTTCATAAGACGAAGAAGAACCCGCAACCTTGCGCATAAATCCATCAGAAACACCTTTGAACTGACGTACAATATCATCAACTGCTTCATCTACATTGACTGCCAATATTTAAAGATTTTTAGCGACTACAATGACGTGATTTTTTTCTTTTTCGTTTTTTTTTTTTTTTTTTTTTGTAATCCTCTCTTATATGTTGATTCCTCCCTCTCCATACCCCCCAATTTTTTATATGTTCTTCCAGCATATTAAAAAAAAAAGTAAATCATTCCAACTTCCCGCATATAAGAGAGGGAGGAATCAACATATAAGAGAAACCTCACCATGCAAATCATAGAAAATCAAAAGGTTTATAGATCATTAGCAGAGCATAACTATTGAAATCCCACATGAACAAATTAATGCAACACACGAAACAAAAGCCTATCAGCGTGTAAAAAGGTGGGCACAAGCTTACCCAAAAAAAAAGGTGGGCAAGTTCATCACAAGCAATTTTCAACTTGAAGAACCTTTATGGCATACACGAAAGAAAATTTCCTCTGATCAATCTATAATTATCTAGAAGCATCTATATAATAATAATAATAAATATAATAAATTAATGAGATTGTTATTTTTTAAGAGAGGATTTTTTTTTTTTAAAATATGATCTCTTAATCATTCCATAGAATTCAATTAAAATATTATACAAAAGTATGATTTCTTCTATTCTCCTTTGATTCGAGAAATGAAGGATTTTTGATTGAGTTAAGTTAAAAAAAAAATGATTTAACTTGCTGATGTAATTTTTACCTTTTATCAATAACTCAATCAAAATGTAATTATGTCCAAGAATAAAATATCTGTTATGTTTAATATCTTTAAAATCCCTATTTGTATTATGTCTACTACTACTTTTTGCATTAGTCTTGAATCTTCCCTTTCTTCCATTAGTTCTTTCTTGGTCGCCAAATTCCCTAAAGCCTACGCTTTTTTGAGTCCAATCGTTGATTTTATGTTAGTCATGCCTTTTTTTTTTATCAGTAAAAGAAATTTATTGATATAAACGAGACGATTACATCAATAAAAGGTGCAAGTGCAAAGCACAACAATTGATCCAGGACGAACCAACAAACTAGCCGCCAACAGATTAAGATTATGTGCAATCACAAAACCAAGTCAAGATCTCATCTTTAAAACGGCATGAAACCAACCAAAACACCATACGAGCACAACTCAGCCTACCCCACAGAAACCCAGCTCATCAAAGCTAGGACTCCCTACTACACCCGGAGAAACATCAATATGAGCTAAGGCAAGCCTGCATGCACAACTTATGAAAGAAATTGTTCAGGCATGAAGGCATCATATCAAGTTCCTAAACCTGACAAAGGACTCCGAAAAATGAACAAAGAGCCAAGGGAACCACTGGGGTAAACCTATCCAACCCGATGAAAACCCAGCAGACATCAACGGACCCTCCTTACTGACTCAGTATGCTGACTATCAGGTGAACGATCAACCAGAGAATACAAGCTGAAATAATTTCACCTTGTGAAACCCATCTCAGCATGTGCCTTCTGAGACTATGTTAGTCATGCCTTTGCTCTTTTTTCTATTCACCTTTGGTTGGCAAGCTATTGTAAGTTTTCGATGAGATCTTATATTTTATCCTAGAAAGAGGAATGATTTTTTCGAGAAAGAAATTATAATTCTAATAGAAAATGAAATAAGTTTTTCGGTATGATCGATTTAAAATTATTTTTTACACAAATAAATTATAAAACAACATGCCTAATAAATCTTTTTTTATAGAAAACACTTTAGTGCTCGATGGCAAAATAAGGTATAAAAATAGGGAATCTATTCTCTTTACAATGTATATGGAAAACTTTGGAAGTTAGAATGATTTGCTTTTTCAAAATGCGGGAAGAGGAATTAAATAAAACACAAGCGCAGCAACTTGAAGAACGTTGAGTATGTTAAAATGGATAACAAACAAAGAGATGAATGCATATGTAACTTAAGAATAGCACCTTCTTAGTAAACATGCCAACTTATTGCTAGCAACGTGAAAAAAGGTTGGGCAAGGATGGAAAACCAGCTTGGTCAAGGCAAAACCAACAGGAAGGGAAGAGATGTGCCTAGGCAACTTGAAGCTACTTAACCGTAAAAGGTTAAACGTGCTTCAACTTTCAAGGGATGCTTGCTCCAAAAAAAAAGGTAGCCGTGAGTAGCACATAACAGCAGTAGTTGGAAGGAGTGATGCTCATTCCATCAGGCAGTAAATTGCATTGCAGCCATAAAAGTCATGCTCTTGTAGTGAACACTTTCCCCTTGGCTATTTGATATTCAAGAACTGAAAATAGCATACCTGCTAGGGTTTTCATCACGGAAGGCGATTTTCCGAATGAGTAGTTCTTCAAGAAATAAACACGAAAACAAGGAAAGTTCAGAGACCATTCAGCTTAGGGGATTAAAAGAATGTGATCCTCAATAAACAATTAATGTCAGAAAGAACAGATCTATACCTTCGAGGAAACACTTAGAAAATCCCACACTTCATGTTGTTCGGCAACATTAGCAATGGACAGAAGATCCTGAGAGAGATTTGTCATAAATCAGAACCGCCAAAGACAAATCAGAAGACTTCAAAAGCAGCAGATCAGCAAAGACACACACCTGAAGATACTTATCCAGCTGAATGCAGCGTTGATGCACAAAAGCATCTTCTGTGCTAGACGAGAAAATCCTTTTTGGAGGTAAATGCAGCGTATAATTAGGAATATCCTTGAGGTGTCGGTGCAACCGCTCAAAGTTTCTGTATCTGTGAGGGAAAAATAGAAGAAAATGGGTCCGAGTCTAAGCAGTTGATCCAATATCTAGGAGAAACCACAACTTTGGAACATCCAATCCTTGTTACTAACAGAATAAGAATATCAAATACTTCAGTATTCCAATTATTGCACCCAACGAGGAAAGATGATATAAGACCTTCTTCTTACAAACCAAGTGTGATTTTCTGGATCTGTCACTGCTATTGAATAGACTGCAAAAGATTTCGAACCAATTTTCTCAAAGTACGCACCAAGTACCTGTCAATAAATAGGTTATGCTAATAAGTAAAACAACCATAGAGAACTAGACGAGCTAATGCCAGCAAAAAGAGGCTATGAACTAAGATCAGAAAAACTCTGTAGACAAACTATGTAAGATTAGTGCAATCAAATTGGATGCTATGATCTCCTTAATTAAATTTAAACAACATACAAGAATAACGAAGAAGAGAATCAACTAACCCGAGAACGAAGCTTGGGAAACTGTGAACTCTCAGCATGAATAACAGATTCTGAAGATGACTTAGATCTCTGCTCTACACCGCCTCTTCCATAATCAGGGCTGAAGAACTCTTCTGAAACAATGAGGCTCTTGCTTCCCTTGAAGTTAGCTCTTTTGTCACTAGGTTCATTTTTCAAATCAGAAGTGCTATTAGATCTCTTAAGTCTATTTTTATTTCCAATAGCAGTTATAGAAACTGTGTTATCCACTTCATCAGTAGGAGTGCTACCCTTAAGAATATATCCCTTTCCCAGATCTTCGAACAATTTTGTCCCATCACTATTACTGTCTTGAAGCTCGGAAACATGATCCAAAACAGGTGGCAGCTGGACTCTGACCTTGCTCCCTATGTTTCCATCCCTGCTTGTTAGAGTTACAATCGTATGTTCTCTTACATTATCGGTGTTCAGGTTATCTAGACCTTTAGTCCCAGTTGCTTGAGATCGTCTAGCAACATTGTTGACTTTGTCTTTGTAATGTCTTCCCCTGGCCCACATATTTTCAAGATTCTCAGGAGTAAGTATTTCGGTTCTTCGCTGTGTTGCAGCATCCAATACTCGAGCCCAGTCAGCATTGCGAGGTTGTGTAGTCCCTTCAAGGGATGCCTTAGATGCAAGGTTCTCTGAGACATCCAATGGTTTCTCTCCCGAGTTATTACCGTTAGTTAGTCTTGTATTAGTTTCTAGATCATGGGAGAGTTCATGTTTCCCCAAGGAAGATTCGGTGTTTTGAGCAGTTCCCGAATGAAGCGAATGATCAGGTTGTGGCATAGATGACTGGTCACTGGGTTTCATCCCACTAAAAAGATCGAAACCACTGAGAAAAATGTACTCAATCAACTCATTGATGTACCTAACACAAAAAGGGCTTAGTTTAGCATAACACTATCAGATATTTCATCCAGGGAAATGTATTGCTACTACTAACTCACACTTGTGGAGCAACAGAGAAGAAAAGAAAAAACAGCTTCTGAAGCACATTGCATAAGCCCCATCAGATGGCAAATATTCAACTATCAGCACAAGGGTGAAGTGATTACATTAAGCATTAACTGTACGCAGACAGTGGTGAGTTGGAACAATTTTCAGCATAATAACTGAACAATATCTACTAAGAAAGGAAGGCAATGTATAAAAGAGAGAGAGAGAGAGAAAAAGTTTTATCTGTTGAATAAGGCTCCATGGTAACGTGGGGGGTTCTCAAATCATCAAAAGCAAATTTTATCTGTTACCAAGAAACCCCCAATTCCCAAGACAGCAAAAGATAAAACACCACGTTTGGCAGTGAGAGAGAGAGAGAGAGAGAGTTTAACACTTGCACAGTCACACAGACATCAGAAGCTAAACGCTTGTTGACAAATTAGTGTGCACGCATATTCAAAAGCCAACAGAGAAGAAATCAAGCAATTCTCTGGATTATTAAGTCATTGACAGGAATTAATTAATTCTAGTCATACACGTGCAAATAAGAGGGAAGAGGAAAAGCTACATTACATACAGAGTCATTAAGGATACTTGCTTACAAGGGAGAAGCAAAATTCATAATAGGTTGCACTACTAAGCAAGTGACAAAT
Source organism: Dionaea muscipula (assembly GCA_028571145.1). Taxonomy (NCBI): domain Eukaryota; kingdom Viridiplantae; phylum Streptophyta; class Magnoliopsida; order Caryophyllales; family Droseraceae; genus Dionaea; species Dionaea muscipula. The sequence goes on from JAOWBR010169181.1 coordinate 7,052, forward strand.
TCCCGTGCCATGCAACGAACAAGAGGGCACTGAGCTTCTCTTTGCCTCAACAGCACAGCCAATAGTCCATCCATGAGACGCTGAATAAACTGTGAGTGATGCATGGCATGCAGAAATTAAGTAAGAAAAACAGAATGAATCTCAGAGTTTCATGAAACAAAGAAAGAAAAAACCATTGCCATTGGTGGGAACACTCCACTCAGACCTTGTACTCACACTCGGGAGATATCAGAGCTGGATGGAGCTGTCTAGAAGCGATAAGATGATGCTTCAATCTTTCATCTCTTTCTTGGGAAGATAGAGTTCCCATGACGTCGGCACCTATAGCAGCTTGGTTGCTTCTGTACATTTCTATGTGATCCCCTATTAAATCAACTATATCCCTGAAACGGTATATATGCCCATGGTGGTCAGGTCAGGTCAGGTCAGGCTACATTTGATTTGATGGAGCATTGCATTGCACTGCATTGCATTAGGTTAGGCTATTAATTAGCAACAATTAAGCCAAAAAGGAGCAATTACATTACCTACCTGGTTAACAAGTCGACGAGGTTGACCTCCCTGACCCTGGCAGCAACCTCTCCGAGAGCATCCAGTATAATCGCACGCATCAGCTCAGGCGCCTCCCTGTCGGGCGTGATATCGGAGTACCATAATTCCATGACAAAATCCCGCAAAATCACGTCAATGAACTCTTCAACGGCAGCCTCTACGAGGGGCGAATCGAATTTTCTCTTCCACTTTGGTGCTGGGGCAAGTGCAGTGCCAGTGGACAGACCAGAGTAGTGTCTGTCTCTGTTTCGAAGATACAAGGATGATCGAAGATGATTGTACGCCAGATTGACCTCCGGCTTCCAACGAAACTCGACCTGATTCGCCAGCGTGCGTAATCCCAAGGCAATTACAAGTGAAATTGGTATGTTCATCCACATTGACTTGCTGGTGTCTGCAGCGTAGGCACACAACACAACAATCAAACAACACAAAGGCAAAGCAAAAAAAAATCACACCATTTTTTTCGTGTGATCTGATCGAGAGGGTGGATCGCAGTCGGCCGTAAAATGTTTGAAGAATAACTTACGGGACAAGAAGTAGGAGATTGCGAATATGCAGAGGGCCCACCACACCGCACGAACTTTAGCTTCTTCGATGAGATCTTGCAAGCTCTCCATCCCCTTCATTTTCGTTTACCTTTGTCGGGGGAAAACGGAGGGATTTCAACTTTCAACTAGATGATGCAGGCCCCTTCAATTTCAGCCCAGGATCGGGTTTTTCATCATCTCTGCGACTGCGAGCGAGCGGAGAAAAGAGGCGGAGAGGGGCAGAACAGAAGGACGAAGAAGAATCAAGGAGATGGGCTATTTGGCTATCACAAGTAAGTAAAGTAATAATGTGTTTGCAACAAACTCATTATTTGCGCACACCCTAATCATAGGTGCCCGCGGATTTAACTTTTATTTTCATTTTTTTTTTAAATGATAGGCATTTATCGTTTTCAATTTTTTTAAAAAATAGGTATCAAACATTTTATTAAAAATGATAGATATTTGTAAAATTAAAATAAAACTATGGGGTGTCCGAGAAAGCACACTTCGTGTTTGTATTACATTACTATAATTAACAATTGGTGTTCGTTAATCTTTTTTAATCTTAACAGGTTAATTAATAAATGACATTCTCAAATTCTCGATTTCATTATCACTCTTAACTTTCGTTGTTGCTCCCATAAAACGGGCTCGAAGAATCAGAAAAAATGAGAAAATAGTATGTATTCCTTTTTAAATATAAGCACAAACTAACAAACATACATTTCTTTCAATCTTTTTGAAATGGGTTAGTTTGAGATATCTAATAAAACAAATGGACCAAAAAACTTTAGACTTCGAATGTTATATGCACTATGAATGACAACATGCTGATTAAACAAATGGTTTAATCGGCTAAAGACGACTTTTCGACTTAAACCTGTCAACACCACTAAATCGTTTTAATTTCCCCCCTCATAATCAGAGCATAAGGACAATGAATATATTAATTTAGCAATAACCCCATGGTCAAAATGCAATTACATTCGTTTTTCAATGAATAATTCTTTCATGAAAAAAAAAAAAAATCATAATTTTGAATTACAAATTTACTTTTCAACCTAGCTAGGTACCGTACTTTGTGAACATTGGAATTGGCTCTCCTCCAGGCTTCAACTACGCCGCCCAGCCAGAGCCTGCAGCAGTAATTCCTCTGGTTGACTCAGCTAATTAGAATTCGTGTGAGTGCTCAGGGCACTAGTTAAAAAAAAGGCCACAAATATCAAATTCGATATCAGCCAATCAAATTATACAAAAGATCGTGCCCAAACAGAGCATAAAGCGTGTGGAGTGGAGTAACCAAATGGAAATGGACCCCCAAAGAAAAAGAATTCAGGACACTTTCTTCCAGCAGACAGACGCATAACAAATAACAAATACATAACACAAACACAAACACAATAGTACTGCTCTCAAAGCTATACAAAAATCGCTTAAGTGAAGCAAAACTTTTGTGCAGTGATTATTTAATCCATTTTTCACTTGGAGAAAGAAAATACAAACAAATCCCACCCATCCTATGAATTGTTATCAGATGCAGTTAACACCAAGCACTCAAATTATATAGCAGATGCAAACAAAATTGACAGATGAATTTGTTAGCTCATAAGCTATATCGGCAGGTTCCTGCTTAGGGGGGCTGGATATGAATTGTAATATCACCAGCAAAGTCCTCCGTGTTGTAAATCACGGTGATGTATAGTGAGCAACTAGGACAGCGAGCAATCTCCTCTCCAAGCCTCAGTTCATATTTTGTAATCTGGAAAAGGTCTCCACAAGGGCATGGATATGTGTAAGCCTCAAGTTCCTCATTCCACTCCATGTCCTCAATCTCGACATCATCGTACGACATTTTGAATCGACGATCCCTAGGAGGAAGAAGGAAAATCGATTATCGCAACATCATTCCTTAACATATGTATGTCCATCAAAGCCCAACTAGATGACCAGACCAGACACATCTAAACATGTTCAACTGTCCAACCAGCCGCTTTTACCACCTCTCCCAGGTTGCAGTAGCACAGCCAAGTTGTTTTTCTTTTTTATTCCCCACCTTGCATAAAGCAGTCATGGACAGATGAATTCAGCAATGGAGGAAGTGGTTCCCTGTAACAAAATTTATTCTGAGCAATAAGTCATGTGGCATGCGAGGAGAGCCACTATTTCCACTAAAAAAACGGACTCATGCCACCACTTTGCCGGTGGGCTTCACCATGGGCTTGACCGAACAATTCATTGATTTCTACCGAACTATTCGGTTATTTCCACCGAACTTTTTCGGTGACTCACGTCACCACCGAACAGTTTCAATTTACTCCCGCCACCACTTTTAAAAAAAAAATAAAAATGGGTGGCATCCGTTATTTTTTATTGTGCCTTCAACGCCACTCGGCAGGCGAGTGAAAATGCATGCCATCTTTGCCGTTGATATTCACCATTTCACCTAATCGAGTGAGTAAATTCATGGCTTGTTTAATGGTGGGGAGGTGAAGGACGGGAAATGGTGGGGAGGGGAGGGGAAGGGGAGCAGAATAATTTATGATATTTATGATGTGTTTAAGAAAGTGTGGTGAATGAAAGGGAATTGTGTTTTTCATGACCTATTTGGATAGAGGTTAATGATGGGAAGGAGAAGGAACGTTAATTTTTAACCATATTTGGGAAACAAAATTAATGGGGTACTGGGTAGCGAAAGGAAATGATTGGAAAAATATGTGGTGAATTTTTTCCCACTAAATCGGTAGGGAACGGTGGTGAAAAGAATTTTGTGACAAAATTATTATTTCTCTTTTTTGACCTATATTGCAGTATTGCTCATTATTTGAATTGAGGGTAAGCTTGTATATTTTTTTATTTTTAACCTCCAATCACCTCCCCTAGTCCCCTCCCCAGTATCCAAACACGGCGTAACCTTCATTCTCCACCAATTTGGTGGTTAAAATTTC
>JAOWBR010169192.1:0-10528 GCA_028571145.1 Dionaea muscipula
TTTCCGATTTGTGTGTTTTTTTTACCCTTTTTTACCTACAATTTATTCACTAACATACATATTAAGGATTGAACTTAGTAGTATAAGCTTCAAAATGTGAACAAATGAAATATTTTTCGTATATATATAAGGCAATGATAATCTTTTAATTATTTCAAAAGATAGTGATAAAATTAAAAACTTTTTTAAACATAAATTGACGTGATGCCCTTCCGAGAAATTTCACGCAGCGAGGCCGCAACAATTCACAAAAAATATCCCTCAATCAACATCTCCGACCCAAATAAAAAACCCTCCCTGCCGAATTCCTAAATTGACACCCAAAATTGCAATTTGAAATCAATCAGAAGAAGAAGCAGTGCATATATATAGAGCTAGAGGACGATCGTGCTCAATTCGGTAAGGCTGCACCGATCAATTAGAGTAAAAGAACCCCCCTAGGGGTTCTATCCTGCCCAATTGAAACCCTATTGTTGTATTTGTATCTGTGTTTGTGTTTTTGAATTAGGCTCGTTCGTTCTTTGGTGTTAAATTTTCTCTCCATCGCCGATGTATATGGTGTGATATGCAATTCCAATAGCATTGGGGTCAAGAAATGCGGCAACTGAATGCTTTTGTAGTCTTCAACCCCAGAGGGCATGCAAAATTTCGTGGGATTTTTAATGGGCTTATTGTAGTGATCCTGTTTTTCTTTTTCTACAACCGGGTAGATGTTCTCAGAAACCCGTTACTTAGGCAATCGTCGGTGATTGATCGTCCGTGGACTGCTCGTAGTAGCTTCTATGGTGGGTTTGTTCATGTCGATGAAATTCGCAGGAGGGCTATTGAGATCAGTAGTAACTCGTCGAATTCGGTTAATGGGTCTCTTGGTGTGAATAATGATTTGTCTGTGAATAACCTTGCTTTCTGTGCTGGGTTGCTTGATCACTCGGGGTTTAGCACTCGTTGTGAGTACTTGACAGCGCATCCAGAGTGCTCCTCAGGTGGGTTCTTTGATTACTTGAAGTTTATCTACTGCGATTGCGAGAACATTACTGTGTTGGGTTACGCGGTTCTGGGGGTATGGCTTGTGGCTTTGTTTTACCTGCTTGGTAATACTGCGGCTGATTACTTTTGCTGTTCATTGGAGAAGCTATCTGGTCTGTTGAGATTGTCTCCCACTGTTGCAGGAGTTACTCTCCTTCCTTTGGGGAATGGAGCTCCTGATGTGTTTGCTAGTATTGCTGCTTTTGTTGGCACCGGTGCTGGTGAGGTTGGGTTGAATAGTGTGTTGGGTGGGGCAGTTTTTGTTACTTGTGTTGTTGTTGGTGCTGTTTCTCTTTTAGTGGCAGACAGTGGAGCTCAAATTGATCGGCAGTGTTTCATCAGGGACATTGGCTTCTTTGTCATTGCCATAATGTCACTCTCGATGATTTTAATTACTGGGAAAGTTAGTGTCGTTGCAGCCATTGCGTTTGTAATGATATACGTTGTCTATGCAGTTGTCGTGGCTGCAAATGAGTTGTTGAGGAAACAAGTGCAAAGGCTAAAATTGGATGCTGTGACACCATTGCTTCCTGTGAAAGGAAGTATCTTCTCCCAGGGAAGTGTGGATGATGATGCTATTTACAGCCCTTTGCTTGATTTCGAGAGTGAGAGTGATGCGCCACGACTCCATCCTTCCTTGCCACAATGGATGTGGGCTTCAAATGTGGCAATTTTCTCAAATCAGTTGAAAACAGCTCCAGATGATGAGAGGCCTCCATGGGGATGGAGTGATGAGGGTGTGCATTCTAACCATTCATTATTTTCTTGTTCTAAGCTGTTCTCAGCTATGGAGCTCCCTTTGACGCTTCCGAGACGGTTGACAATCCCGATGGTTGATGCGGAAACTTGGTCAAAGCAACATGCCGTAGCAAGTGCCTTGCTGGCTCCTATTCTTCTTGCGTTTTTGTGGAGTTCACAGGACAATATTGATTCTTCCAGCAAGGGAGTTGCTTGTCTCATTGGTTCAGGGATTGGCTGTGTACTCGGAGTCCTTGCATATCATTACACCGTACCGGATCATCCACCTCGGAAATTCTTACTTCCGTGGGTTCTTGGAGGATTTTCCATGAGTATCGTGTGGTTCTACATCATCGCTAATGAGCTTGTGGCTCTGTTGGTGGGATTGGGTGTTATTTTTGGAATCAACCCGTCAATCCTTGCATTGACCGTATTGGCATGGGGAAACTCAATGGGCGATCTGGTGTCTAACGTTGCATTGGCACTGAATGGTGGAGATGGAGTACAGATTGCGTTATCAGGATGCTACGCAGGCCCCATGTTCAACTCCCTTATTGGTTTAGGGGTCTCTTTGTTAATTGGTGCCTGGTCAGAGAGACCCGCTTCATACATTGTTCCTCATGACAGTAGCTTGTTCTACACGATTGGTTTCCTGCTAACAGGGCTGATTTGGGCTGTTGTTCTTCTCCTAAGGAACGACATGAGACCTAGTAGGCTGTTGGGTGTAGGTCTTGTATCCTTGTATTTGATTTTTCTCTCTGTACGGGTTACCAGTTCCATTGGCATGGGATCGTTGACCGGTTTTGGTTGACATCTAATTTCTCATCACTGTGAGGTCCAATACAGCGACCGTATAAAATGTGAGTTTCTTGTTATAATGGTTTCTGCTTTCAGTCCTTCAATCTGTGCTGCTTTGCTTTATGGATCAGTCTCTCTATGCCTTATGTGCCTGCCTGTATTGTTGATAGCTGTTTTGCAAGGTTGCTGCAAATCCATCTTTTGTGCTCTCTCTTGTCATATGTGCCTGTACAGGTTTATCAAATCCAGAACCCTCTCCTTTTTTCCCTTGCTATAGATGCTTGAGTTCTATTAATTTCATCAACTTAAACTTCAATAACATTAACCAGTTAAGGGGACTAGCCTTAACTGGACCTGAACATCGGGTTGGGTCCTGAGTATACGGATTGGGTTGGATCTGACCTAGTTAAGGTCAAGAACTTGAAGTTCCTCCCCAATACAAGAACCTCTCTAGATAGAATAGCTCAGGGTCCTCCTAAACGGTAGGATCTCTGTGTATGGTCTCCTTGCGTTCACAAGCACCACCATGTCTTTGGGAATGCCATAGCCCCCGATCATCTGGATGTCCTCCCTCACGACACGAGGAACAAGCATAGGTGCCACGGGGTGCAACCGCATTGTTTCCTTGACGATGGAGCAAATGTAGGGCAGGTTTGCCATGTTCGCTTCTTCCGCCCATCGTTCTCTTCCCACGACAATGTCTAGGTCTTCTGTTGTCTTCTTTATGATTTCGGGATTTCTTAGGAGTTCGGCGATCGCCCATTCCATTGTCACCATTCCATTGTCACCGTTGAACTCTTCGTCCCTACCTGCTTGATAATATAGATTTTAAAAGATACCGAGAATCCATATTGGAATTCACCAATAAAAGTATCAGGTAGAAATATTTGAGAGACGTATCTAAGAAGTTAGGGATTATAATGGAACGGTTCGGTTCAAGTATTATTTGAATCATAATCGAAACCAAAACCTTTTCAGTAGGGGGTTGTTGACTAAACGGTCTATTTTTAGTGGGGGTAAAACGAACATTTGTCATCCAAGTCTAAGTGGAATAAGATAAGGAGTCATAAACTTCGCATCCCTCCATGGTGAAATGTAAGCATTAATTCAGGAAATAACCTTCACTTTGAACCTTTTCGAATTTTTGGAACCTTTTACTCCTTCACACCGACTTAAACATCAAAAAAGTTGTTTTGAGAGTTTGCCTCGTTCTATTTGACTCTGTTATTATTTTGTAATTCGTTTCGTCATGATGTAGGCGACTTACATAAGATGGCAACGAAATTCAATTAACCGTCATCACCGAGCTTGCCAAGACGTAGTTCCCAACTAGAGGTATCAATTGGGTTGTGCCGGACACAACACATAATAGCACGTTCGACAGAGGCACGTGTATGATTTAGGCACGGTCTTAGCCTAACACGGCACAACATGACACGACTTAACTAGCACGTGGCACGACACGACACATGATGAGCGATAAGGCGTGACACGACGCCAAAGGTGATGTGGCACGGGCACGACACAAGAACAACACGACCATAACCAAGTTAGGCATGACACGGGCATGGCACGAGCGCAATTAAACACGACACGAGCGCGACATAAAAGGGGTCAGGCACGGGTATGACAATACGATTTTAGCTGGGCACAACATGACATGACACAGACAGGTTACGACACGATTGTAGATAGACACAACAAAAAACGATACCGTTCTAATCAAATACGGTGCGATAAAAGCTATATAATAATACATATGATAAACAAGATTACAAGAGCTTTTCAAAGATACTTGTTCACTGTTTATTCTTCATTTATGATGTAATCAAGTCCCTCTTTTAAAATAATAAAGGCTAACAGGACTTCATTTTTTATTTATAATGAGAAATTAAATAAAAAATATTCGATCAATTAAATGACATGTGATAACGATTGAAAATCTCGTTATCGCTTTGTGCGTCATGGTTACGTCAACACCTGTACGTTATGTCAAAATTCGTCGCGTAGTTAACGATCAGTTTAGTAAGTTAAAATCACGTAATTACCTACTCTACGAAGACAACGGTTGAGTACGAGTGTCGATTTTCATAGGGACGATTATAATCTCCTAGGTTGAATTAATTCTGATCCTAGAGAAAAGATAATTGAAGTGGGGTGGTTTTAATTATCCTAAAATAATAAATAAGATGCAGGATCGATGTCGCTAAAATAGGGACTCGATCGAAACAGCAGCAAACATCGTTTGTGCAGGTTGGAGCTAAACACGGCCGTGTTTGGGCAGTCACAGTCGTGTCTAGGGCAATGACACGGTCGTGTCTCGTAAGAGACACAGTCGTGTTCTTTATAATTCTCGGAGCAGACACCTGATCCTGAATCCAGGTCGCGCTCGGGTTACAAAATAAGTCGTTTGGTGTATTCCCGTTCTAAGACAGATTTTTAGGGTTCGACCGTGGGTTGATTGTTTAGTTCGATTAACATTTAATGTCGGCTTATGGCATGAAGTATCTTAAAACGGTATACATCATCTCAGAGTTTCGACACAATAATTAAATTAGTCGCTTGTCACCAACGACAAAAACAAATCAAACCAACGAAAAATAATCAAGTAGGTTTACAATTTTCGCGCAAATCGAAACCCTAAACAACAAACACGCCATCACATCCATCATCAGACTACAATGAATCGCAGGGCATAAAAATTACAAATAAAAAACTCTGCCTAAAGATTGATGCCGGATGATGAATCTCGTTGATGTTCGTCCCTTCGGTATATTTGTCCCGCCGGATGTTGTTGGATGGTCGTTGTCATTGACTGCGTCTTGCTCCCGAGGTTTCGTCGCCTTTTTGGATCTCCAATATGTGCTGTAGCGTTCGCAGCCGAAGAGGAAGAGTAGTCGATCATCTGCAGAGGTTGGCATTTATAGAAATCGAGAACTAGACGTGACACAGTCGTGTCTATGCAATTCCGTCTGAATTCGTTAGCCATGACCTTCATTGCTGGGCCGCGCTGAACTTGGTCTTATCCAATTCCGCTCGAATCCGTTAGCCACCGAGTCGTCCAGCGTTCGTGGTCCATTTTCTTCATATTTCCTGACCCTGCCGGGGCTATCGCCCCGAAGTCCATTCGAGCACTGGACCGAACCGCCTTCCTTAAATCCTGCAAAATAACACAGAAATAGTAAAAGCATGGATAAAGGTGACTCACGCAAAATATATGACATTAAGCACAAATTGTGACAGCTATAGAACAAATTGACCAATACTAGGACTGCGAAGAGTGCACTTTCGCGCATTCATCAAAAATCCTGTACATCCGGTCGCAGGTCGTCCGGATGTCAGTCCTGTGATTTTCACAAGGAGAGCTTGTCAGAGAGGTCTCGAGGTCGTCCTCGAGGTTCCCCTCTTATGCTTAAGTCAGTGACTTGCTAAAGAAGACCTCAAAGATATAAAATTTTAGAGATTTCTAAGAATATCTCGAATTTCTGGATCTTTGAAATAGAAGAGATAGGGAGCATTTATAGGGGTTGATCCCGCCACGTGTCGTTCATCGAGTGGAGCCACGTGTCGATCAATCAGTGGAGTGATGTATCAACTTTTTAGTGGTAACACGTGTAGCTCATCTAGTGGAGTCAAGTGTCGAGCATCCAGTGAAACCACGTGTCGGGCTGCAGGACCCAACTGTGGGATGCAAACTTGGTCATGTGGGGCCCACGTGTGGGGTCCACCTCAGACCTGTGGGCCCACTTGCGAGACCTAACTCGGGTTGTGGGGTCCACCTACGGGCTGTGGGCTACGACTTGTGGAACCCATGTGCGGGGTCAACATGCGGTCTTCTACCTGTGTTGGGCCTTTAAACCTTTTTCCTCTTTTTGGGCCTTTTGGACCTTTTTCCTCTTTTTGGACCCTTTGGCACATGATGAGCCTTTTGTACCTGAAAAGCCTCAATATAAAAATAGGGTATTTTTTACCCTGTTAGTAACATGATACAACATGATAGAGTAAAATGACTCAAAATGACATACTTAAAATACGACACAACAAGCTTAAAGTATGACACAATACAACATGTTTAAAGAATGGCACGCTTAAAGCACGACACGACATGTCACAACTCGATGGAGCAAAATAGACATATAACAGTACGACACGGACATGACTTAACATGAAAGTCGAATGACACGACACGATACGAAATGCCAAAGTAAAGAAAAAAGCACAACATGATACAATATGATTAATCAAAAAGTCCAACACGGTACAACATGATTTGAAAACGGCACGTCACGATAAGGCACGATAGAGCAAAATAGCACGACACGACACACTTATAGCACCGCACGGCACGGCACGTCGTGACACGATAAAGTAAAACAGGAACGGAATAACAAGGCATGGCACGACACGACATGAAAGTTGAACGGCACGACACGTTTGACACCTCTATTCCCAGCATCACCTTGTCGTCGGCTATGTTCGAACCTAGCTAATTTAGGGATGAACAATTACTGGGTCTAGGTTAGAGTAAAACTAACTAATGAATTACAAGATTCCGAGCACGATCGGTTTAATCCAAGGAAGTGTTCTTTTTTTCTTTTTCTTTTTTTTCCTGATCAACAAAAAAAAAATTTATTGCAATCATATTGTTATACAATTACAATACAAAAGCAATGGTGCAAAAAGTATTACCCAAATATTGAACGTATCCTTACTACGTAGGCACCCCAACAATCTGGAAAACATATGTCAGTAGCACCAAGCTCACCCAAAGATGACAAGTTATTAACTGAATGGGCCAAATCAAAGACCCAAAAAGACAACCACAATATCACGCCAAATCAGAACATCTTGGTCTTATGTGTAGAACGTGAGAACGATCTTCGCCTCAGGGTCGAATACCTTCGTTATGATCTCAATGCAGTCATATCGGGGAAGCCCAAAAATGAGAAAAAAGTTTCTTAAGTAATTTACTGACAAACTCTTCCAGTAATGTGAGTAATCTAGCTTCTCAGCCTATCCTTCAACTCTTCTCGGGAAAACGAAAACCGGGCAAAGAAGCCCGTAAAAGCCTCATTCAAATAAAGCATCTAAGATCCCCTTTTCGAGCACCCAACTTTTGAAATCTAGTCAATGTGATCGAAAGCAGCAACAGACAGAAGAAAGATCCAAAGAGAAAACATGAGTGTAACACACCAAAGTCAAATAGGATCTCCACTCTGGATAGTGTCCCAAGCCATCCCGTATATGAACAACCTAGTATCCCCACCAAGGAACGTGCACAAAACGACCACAACGCATCCCTCGCGTCCACTCCCTCCCCAAGAGAATCCATCTCTCTCTCTCTCTCTCTCTCTCTCTCTCTCTCTTTTCTATTTACCCCTTTTACCCCTTCAAGGAAGTGTTCTTTTTTTTTTTTTTTTCGAAAGAAGGTAAGTTTTATAAGAAACAGATCAAAACAAGAGGGTACAACTCCTAAAGTCTAGGGGATGACACCCAACTAGATATCTAAACACATATCAAAAATACATCGCCAACTCCTCACAACAAGCTCAACAAGAGTAAAAAAGAGACACCCTAAAATACTAAAGACTACATACCTAGAGGGGCAGAAGTAGGGAATCTACAATACAGCATCTCGTACACATTCCTCTAAATTATCTTCACAAGCTCCATCGGGCTTAAAGCTGACTTCTCATGCAAGCACCCATTCCTATGTTTCCATAAATGATAAACAGCAGCCCCAAGGCAAGCTTGCACAGTGGCCTCAGCACGTCCAACCCCTAAGAATCTCTGCTTGATAACCAAAGCAGCAGCATGCAACTTCGTGGGCAATCGGATACCAAGCCAATTACATAAGTGCCTCCATACAGCCATATGACTAGTACAAGAGAAGAATGTGTGCTCAATATCTTCTGAATGGATCTTACAAACAGGGCAAATCCGGTTCACATCGTCACCCCTTCAACGGTCCTTGGTCTGTAATCTGCCAAACATTGAGAGCCAAAGGATAAAGGATATCCGGGGGGTTAGCACCAGGTCCCACACAAGCTTGCTCCACCAGGCATTCTCCCTCTTGGTTCTCAAGTAAGCATATGCTTTGGCTGTGTTCATTCTGCCATTGAAGCTCCACGTTTCAAAAATTGGGATGCACCCACCACTCCCCGCCCCCTCCTTAATATGGTCCCTAATCTCCACAAGCTTTCTCATAAGAGGGGATAAGTCCTTTTTCAGCTACCAAATATCCCACACAGAATCATGGTTCATATAATAGTGAGTAACCCATTTCACCTAAAGTGTATCTCTCTTCATATGAAGTTTCAAAGATGATTAGCAAGCAAAGCATTATTCCAAGTCCGAAGGCAAAACAGTCCCAGCCCTCCCTCCTTTTTAGGAGAACAAATATTTTCCCAAGCAATAGGCGTGGACTTGATGCTCTCACCAAACAAAAACTTACGACTAAGAGAATTCAATTTATCAAGCACACATGCTGGCATAGGTAAAATGGAAAGCCAGAAACAATCAATACCTTGGATAACAGATTTAATATGCTCCACTCTCCTGGCATACGAAAGGGTCTTTCCCAGCCACCGGTTAATATATCCAGCAACCTTCTCAAAGAAAGGTAAGAAATGAACCGTAGTCAGCCTGGCGACATTAATTAGTATCCCGAGGTATGTAAATGGAAGGTCACCTAGCTGGAAGCCAGTCACACCTTTAATATCCTCCACAGTACAATCATCCATGGCCGCACAATAGACACTCGACTTGTTTTTATTAACTTGCAAACCTGAACAAGTAGCAAAATCAGATAAACATGTCATAAGCAACTGAACCGAGACCATCTCACCTCTAGAGAGGAGAATCACATCATCTGCATAGGCAAGGTGAGTAATACCGAGGCTAGCACACCTTGAATGAAATCTGAACCCAGTATCCATGGTCATTCATTTCAATCTTCTAGATAGGGACTCCAAACATATCACAAATAGGTAAGGGGAGAGAGGGTCCCCTTGCCTTATTCCTCTCTTGCCTGGAAAAAAACCAAACAGGCCACCATTGATGGCAATTGAATATGAAGCATTATTAACACACCAATCAATCCGGGCAATAAACTGAGGGGGGAACTGGAGGACTGCCAACATTTTAAAGAGAAATTCCCATTCAATACTATCATACGCTTTCCTAAGGTCCACCTTTAAAAGGCATCTTGGCACCCCATGCTTTCTAGCATACTTCCTTATAAGTTCCTGCAAGAGCCATACCTTATCCTTGTTAAGTCTACCCTGGACAAAAGCAGCTTCAGATGGGTCAATAATATCATCAAGATAGGACGACAACCTATAAGCCAAGATCTTGGTAATCACCTTGTAAACCACATTACAACAAGTGATAGGTTTATAATCATCCACCCTAGCTGCATTTTTCTTCTTAGGCACCATAACAAGTATAGAATGGTTTATTTGCTTTCTAGTATGGCCAGAAGAGAAGAACTCACTGACTACAGAGGTAAATAATGGGCCAACCGTGTCCCATGCATGTTTATAAAATTTGGCAGTGTACCCATCAGGACCAGGAGACTTAGCATCTCCAATACTCCACAATGCCCTCTTGATTTCTTCACTATCCACCGGTCTAGTAAGGTGTTGATCTGTAGCCGTAGGAATAATCCTCCCCTCACTAACCATACCTTCATCAAATCCTCTGACCACTGTGGAGGAGCGCAAAAGTTTCTCATAATACTAAATAAACTCATCTGCAACATGGGAAGGGGAGCGCCTAAAAAAGGAGGAATTTTTATCACATTGGGCAAAGTAATTCACCTTGGCTCTTTGTGACAGGAAACTAACCTCTGCCTCATCTAGATATGCACCGTGCTTTCTGCTAGCAACATAGTCAGCCTTGAGAACTTCACTATTAGGGTCTTCCATGAGTCTAGCAAAGCATTGCTCCACTTCATCTTTGGCCT
>JAOWBR010169203.1:0-11523 GCA_028571145.1 Dionaea muscipula
CCTTGTCACCATTTCTAGCCATCGCCACGGATATCGTCGCCCCGCCTCAGGACTTTGCCGCCTCAGTTTGTTTTGGCTAGATTCAATGTATCTAGGTTGTTTTGGCAAGTCCTTTTTTTTTAGGCTAGAATCTCGGGAAAATTATTCTTTCCTGATTTGATTAGATTTGTTTTCTACTGGTATAAATACCAGTGTTTGGTGCTTCGCGTGGGGATGAGGCGGAGAGCACGCATTTTACAATTACTCATCAGCATGTATTTGTTTCTATTTACCCTTCTATTGTTCAAATACTCATTAGATTCTTTTGTTCCGCAATTTGTTCGTAACTCAATTTGTTTACTTTGTTCGTTGTGATTGCCTTGAGTTCGATCTTTAAACAGCCTGCTCATGCACAGGTTGTAACACAAAGACCATTCACCTTCTTGATGAGCAAATCCGCATCTTGAAGTCCTTTTACTTTTGCAAATCCGAACCTTGACTTAGAAACGATCCGTCTCCTGCCCGAAATGAAAACATCCAGAACGTTGACAAACTTGTTCAGGAATGAGTATAGATCTCTTGCCATCATTTTCTCTGGAATATTGTCCAGAAAGAGAGAAATCAATCTTCCGAAAGGTGCTGAGCTTGGGCGATGTCGAGACTTGCGAGTATCTGCCACCGGCCTCCAAGAGGAAGAAGGCCATTCTGCATGCGAAAACGGCTTGGGAGGAATCCACGCACTGTGTGAGGGAGCTGCTCTCATCTCTCTATTCCTGTTCCTATAAGGTTTTTGTTATTGACAACTTGAGAGTTATTTAACAATTTCTTTTGAGTTAGATGACAGCAAAGCAGATGATAAATTTCGACTATTACGATGGTGGAAACAACATCAAAATCAATTTCCGGTGTTAGCAGCAATAGCAAAAGAAATTCTTGCTTGCCCTATTTCAACCGTTGCAGTGGAACAAGCATTCAGTGCCGGAGGAAATATTCTCACCGACAGTCGTTCTTCTCTCACCCCGGAAAATATGGAGGCACAAGCATGCCTTGACGATTGGACGAGAGCTGCAAAAAGAAGGCAAGAATTTTCGACACACGATACGTCGGAACTATATGATGAAACCGGTAGCGACACTACTATAAGTGGTACCAGTGGCAGTGATGTATAATAAAATTTCTTTGTGCTATTTTCTAAATCGATAATAAAATTCTGATTCATTTTCTTTGTGTAATTTTTATTCAAATTTTTTTGTTATTTTTTTATTTATTTTACAAAAATAAAACCGTCGGAAACCGTCCGAAACTGTTCGGAACCGGAACCGTAACCGGAACCGTAAACCGAACCGGAACCGCCCCGGAACCGGCCCGGAACCGTCCGTACATGGAACCGGAACCGGCGGAAACGGAAGCGGCCCAAAACCGGCGGTTTTGAAACCGGAACCGGCGGTTCCGGAACCGTGGTCAGGGCTAGTCATTTTAACTTGGGTCGGGAAAGTTTTTCTAAGAATCACATCCTGGGACCCTCTAACGTAAAACTTGCCACTTGTACAGTTGGCGAACAGGTGGAGCTTACATGTCATCTGAGATCCATCCATATCATCGCATCCGAAAGACGTGATAATATTAATATTTTTTTATAATATTATTATAGTCAAATTTTTTAATTTGTTGATACGATCTAAAGTCCAAACAACGGTAATATTGATATAATTTCAATTTTTTATTTTTCATTTTTCATTTTTATTTTTTTATGATTTTATGATTATTTTTTTAATTATTGATAACGTATAATTTAAATTGTGTTATCTCGTGATGAAAACAAGAATAAATTATTTAATTATATATCTTTATATGGATCTCAAAATTATCAAGTAGTTGCAGTAGAATAATCGATAAAAAATGGAAAGGAAATCAGCAACAGAGATGAACAGCCCTTGAGACGATGCTGCCGATTGATCGGTGATCAACGATCATTGTCCAGGTCCTAGGCTTCACATTACAAGCAGTGCACCATGTAAAAAATTTCTATCGTTCAACTTAACCACAAATGGACATGGAAAACGAAACGGACAATAACGGATCAATAGAACATAACACGACCATACTGCCTATTATATTTTCCTTCTACCGTATACATACATACTACAAAGTGAAGCCTCAAAGTTGAGAGGTGGTGGGATTGCGATCTATAGATTCTATACTATACAAGCAAAGCAAGCCTTAGCCAGGCTAGGCTTCTTCATCTCATGCACCGCCTTTCTTTAAAGATGTCTTAAGCTGGCAGTTGCTCCAGCCAATGAACTCAAAATGCTCTCGCCAACTTCGATCTTGCAGAGGGGGCAGAGTGCGTTGATCTTCAGCCACTTATCCACGCACTCCTTGTGGAATAGATGGGAGCATGGCAACTCCCTCAGTTCATCGTTGTTCACATATTTTGCTAAGCAAATACAGCACACCTGCAAAAATGAAATATGTAGGAGGCTGGCTGGCTCAGGCAACCAATTAATGCATCAAATCAAATGTACATGTATGCTATGCTGTATGCTGTATGCTGTATGCTCCACCAGAACCAACCAGACAAACAAAAACACAAGTCAAGTCTTAGAACGAACACTCACAGCATCTTCTCCAGAGATGGCTCGCTCTTTCTCTGTTCCCACAGCCACGTACCCAAATTCACCCGTGTCTGTGCTGCCACCGTTTCTGCTTTTCTTCAACTTAAACTTGTAGATGGGTAGGGCATTTATCGACTCTGAAGTGGCTCCTTTGGTTTGATTTAGATCTTCTCTGAAGCCCAAGACCGATATAATACATGGGAGGCAACAACATATTGTCGTACAAAGTATAAACGGCATAGCATATCCAACACAGCTGAAGACCAAGAACACTATACATAACCTGGCAAGCAAAATTTTACAAACTAGTTAGGTGCTTATCATGTTATGTATGAGAAAACGTGAAGGGACAGATCGAATCGAACAAACTCTACCTGTACAAGTTAGGAGCTTCAGCAGCAGAAGAAGAGTGGTTGCCAAAGATCCAAACATTTCCAACCACAAACCAAACAGCAAAGAAGCAATCTAATCCCATCTTGAAGTATTCCACAAGGACCTTAAGTCTGCTTCATAGAGGAAAGGAAAGGAAAGGAAACCAGTTACATGATTGTTAATGGCATTTATGGTTTACCACAAACAGCAGGAAATATCTGTACTATATCTGTACAAAATGAAAGGGCTCAGCTCAATACTGAGAAGGAAGTCAATGATTAAATCTAATCATTGACTTTATTGCATATATTTAGCAGAAGAATTAGCAAGCATGCGACCTCTAGTGCGTGAAAGTGATCGAGCGAAAATTAGAAACTACTTCATGAGATGTGAATAACAAGACACACAAGCATGCGAGACGCCCACACAGTGGCTACATAGTGATGAATTGAGGCCATCGTAAATGGTCATTGGTTACCGTTTATATCTTTCTTTATGGGAGCGGTACACTATCCTTAACCTAGATTCCTTTTCAAGATTCTTATAGGTGTTAGGACCAGACTTAAAGTTGGGCTGGAAGCGAAAACCTAATTTAATAGGTATTCGCCTGTACACCGGTTACAGTAGCTTTGTAGAGGGAGCAGATTCAATCAAGAGAGTGGAGCAGAAGATGGATGCTCAGTTGAAAGTAAGAAAGGTTTGATGCAATTGAAGAAAAGAATAGGAAGAATAGGCTTATGGGGAAGTCCCCATGTGATCGGTACTTGCAGGTCTCTAGCCTAACCAGCCTTTCTAAAGCAATTCACACGCGAGGTTCTTTGGCAGGGGGAACACAATCCTATTACCATTAAATCGCAGGAGACCAGCTTTTCACAAACAACTAGGCTCTAGCTTAGGCTCATCAAGCAGGGAACTGCACTTTGGACATGAACTAAACAATAAACAATCATGTCAAGAGGCTGCCACCAGTATATGAAAGCTGCTGGCTTAAAATCAAACAAAGTCTTCATTGAAGACAAGACATGCAGCGAGATGTATCGGAAGGACACCTTAAATTAATTATAGTGAAAATCCATAAATCACCAAGATTGGAACCAAAAAATGGGAAGATCGTGATGCAATCCTAGAGCAAGTTGTTCAGTAAAAGAAAGTAGGACTTATGCCGGACGAAGATCAACGATTTATATGAGTAACACAGGATAATCTAAACAGATATGTAAAAAATAAATGCAAAGGATATAACATAATAGAAAAAAAGATGTTAATATAGTTATGCAGTTGTATACTTCACCCGGTAACTGGTGTGAGAATTTGAGAAAAGCAGGATGATTTTCCCTGTCTTGTAATATACATTATATAGGAGAGTACAAAAGTGATCAAATAACAAATTGGTTTACAATGAAGATAAACATAAAAAGATAATGCAAAGATATCAGGGAGATATCTCCTTGATTTTAGGAGCCGATAATCCATGCTGTTGCACCAGCCTTGGTAATTCACTCACATCCCCCCACAAGCCCAAGGAGCCAAGAGACCGAACCAACAGCAGAGGACGAAGCTGAAGAAAGCGCTGAATCGGAAGCGACTTGGTGAAAGCATCGACAACTTGGGCTTGACCAGGAATGGGCGACACGTGGAGTATGCCATCACGGACCTTCTCGCGGACAAAATGAACATCGATATCGATGTGCTTCGTGCGACTATGAAAAACGGAGTGTTTGGAAAGCACTGTCATTATCGCAAAAAATCACAGGCGGACAAGGCAAAGAAATGTCAAGCAGCTGAAGAAGATGTGTCAACCAGAGAACTTCAGTGGCAGTGACAGCAATAGCACGATACTCGGCCTCAGCACTGGAGCGGGATACGGTGGCCTGTTTCTTGGAGCCCCAAGAGATGAGATTGGGCCCAAGAAATATAACAAAGTTGGTAATAGAGCGACGGGTGTCGGGGCAACCGGCCCAGTCAGCATCGGAGAAGGCCCGTATAGTAAGGGGCTTACCAGCTTGAATCAAGAGACCAAGGTCGATGGTCCCTTTGAGGTAGCGAAGGATATATTTGGCGGCCTCCATGTGGGCAACGGTTGGACGATGCATAAACTGGCAGACATGATTGACGGCTTGAGTGATATCAGGCCGGTTGAGAGTGAGGTACTGGAGAGAGCCAACCAATTGATGGAAGAGACTAGGGTCCGGATGGATAGCAAAATCATGGGCTGATAAATGTAGCCCGACAACGAGTGGGCTACGACACGGCTTGCACTGATCGAGGCCAAAGCGGACCAGCAGTTGAGCTGCATAATGAGACTGCGAAAGAAGTAAGGAGTTGGACGACTGATGAACCTGCAAGCCATGAAATAAATGTAGCGGACCAAGATCCTTCATTGCAAACTCCCCGGGTAGCTGCTTAATGAGTTTTTGAACAAGGGAGGTAGAGCTACCAGTAACAGCCAAATCATCCACATATAGAAGAAGAAAGATGGTCTGCCCTTGTTGGCACCAAATGAAAAATGATGGATCGTGGGGGCAGTCCATGAAGCCTAGCCGTAGAAGAAAATCAGCGAACTTGCGATACCACGCACAGGGACAAGGAGCGTGCTTGAGGCCATAAAGGGCTTTGTTAAGCCGGCAGACATGACTAGGGTGTTGTGGGTCGACAAAGCCGACAGGCTGCTGAAGGTACACCACTTCACGGAGGTCACCATGAAGAAACCCATTGGTAACGTCCAATTGACGAAGGGGCCAACCGAGACAAACAGCTAGGGAGAGAAGCAAGCGGACTGTGCCGTGCTTGATTACGGGGCTGAAAGTCTTTGAGAAATCATAACCTGGACGTTGATTGTATCCCTTAGCGACAAGTCGTGCTTTGTAACGGTCAATAGTGTCGTCGGCATGACGTTTGAGGCGGTAGACCCATTTGGAGCCCACAACATTCATAGACGGATGAAACAGGACCAAAGTCCAGGTGTTGTTGAGGAGGAGAGCGTTATATTCAACTTCCATGGCCTGAACCCACTCGAGATGAGCAGCAGCTTGTTTATAGGTGGTAGGCTCCTCGATGGCAACGGCGAAAAGTAGAGCCTGTGGAAGAGGATATTTAGTGGTGAGATAGGTTTTAGGTTTTCGAGTGTCGTCACGGGTGCGAGTGATCATGGGATGTGTAGAATTTGTGGATGGTAATTGATTTGTGGAGTTGGTCGGCAAGGAGGTGGAAGGGTCTGCAGGCGGATCGCTGGTTGAGAGTACATGATGAGGACCTGTAGCAGCAGCGACAATGGTGAGAGGAGATGGGCTAGATTCATCGACAGATGTGGGAACAGTGGGACTTTGGGGTGACTGGATTAGGTTTGGTGGAGGGGGTGGCCGGCGATGGTAGACAATCGATGAGGAGCGTGCACGAAAAGGAGGTGTGGGTGGAGTGGGTAGCAAGCCTGGTGAAGTGGGTGATGGCAGCAGTGGACTGGGAGCCAACAATGGATGTCGTGAGGAGATGGGAAATTGTTTGACTTAGAATGGCGATTGGGTAGGCTGGATGGAGGCGGTGGGAATTGGGTGACCTGTAGTGGCTGAATGGGTATTTTCATCAAAAATCACATGACATGAAATATAGATCCGACCAGTTTGAGGGTCAAGACAACGGTACCCTTTGTGGTGACCGGAATATCCGAGAAAAATACAGTCAATCCTCTTGAATTCAATTTTACCCCGACCGAATGGTTGTAAATATGGAAAACAACGACATCCAAAAATCTGAAGCATAAAATAATCAGGCGGCTTCTGAAAAATTACCTCATGAGGAGTTCGGTTAGAGAGACCCTTCGATAGCAGGCGATTGATGAGGAAGACTGCGGTAGAGAAGGCATATTGTCAATATTGACGGGATAAGCTAGAGTGAGCCAAGAGTGTCAAAATCACGTGAAGCGAGAGCATTCATCAATAATAACAAGATAATAACGGTACCCATCAAGAGAAATTGTGGGAGTCGGGCCCCAAACATCAGTATGCAGGGTATTAAATAAAATGGTAGAATAAGAATTACGTCTTTGAAAAGGTAGTTTGGAGCTTTTTCCAAGCTTATAACTACTACAAAAATGTTTTATTTAAAAGAGATGGGAGATGTAGTTGTGGCGCCAGAAGTTGCAGGACTAGAGAGGTCGGATGCCCCAATCGGGAGTGCCAAAGTGTTGCATCCAGCTTTTTACTGTGGTAACAAACTGGTGAAGAGGTGACGCCTTTATTGGTAGAGACCCGATATAGTGCTCCATCTTTAGGACCGGACATCAGTATTCTCCCGCTCTGGAGGTCCTTGACAATGAAACCCCAAGGATAGAAAATGAAACAACATTTATTTTTTTCCGTAAATTTGGAAACACTAAGTAAGTTCTTTTGCAGTTGAGGAACAAGAACTTTTTCTAGTTGAATAGAAGGAAATAGTGGAATGGTTGCAGTTGAAATAATAGAAAAGCTAGTTCCATTACCAACAATAACGGTGTCCGAACCAGAATAAGAATTAATACCTGTGGCATTAGTAGTATCAGGGGTCATGTGATGGGAAGTCCCAGTGTCCGGATACCATGAGGGATTTGTGTTTTCGGCAAAATGAAGGGCGGTAATGCCTGAGCAGTGGAGGGCAGAAGGTGGGGCCTCACAAACATTTGCCTTATGATTTGGATAGCCACACCGATAGCAGTATACGCCAGTGGCATCACCAGTAATTGGTGCTGAGCGAGGCCGAGTGCGGCCTCGTCCACGAGTAGGTGGACCAAACCCACGCCCCCGACGATTAGCAGAGTAGCTGCGCCCACTGAAAGTTGTATGAAGTAGTGGGCGCGATTCGCTGGTTGCAACGAGGGCCACGGTGGAGAGAGTGGCGGATTGTTGAGCTTGAAGTCATAATTCAAAATCGGCGAGGGTGCTGGCAACAGTATCCACTAGGGCAACGGAGAGGACAATTGAATGGCGGCAACAACAGAATCATGTTCGGATGGAAGACCGGCGAGAAGGAGAAAGATCAAATCAGTGTCTGAGACAAGGTCATTTGCAAGAGCTAGAGTTCGCAACAGAGACCTAGCATGATGAACATAGGCCGGGATGGAGAGAACCCCTTTTGAAAGGGAATGGATTTCCCGCTTAACGCTCTGAATTCGGGCACGAGAGACAGTATCATAGAGGACTTCCAAGGTCTGCCAAATCTCATGGGCAGAGGTACAGTGAATCACTTGAGGAAGAACAGAATCAGAGAGGGAGGAGGCAATCCACGCAAGAATCATTTGGTCAAGACGAAGCCAAACAATAACTAGGGCGTCGGAATCATTTCTGATGGGGCGTTTAATGGTGTCGTCAACGAAGCCAACGAGGTTATGACAACGAAGAACCGGAAGCACTTGCATTTTCCACACCAGGAAGTTGTTAGTCACCAGTTTGGAGGTAATTTCCTGATTAATTGCTTTGACAGTGGGCAGGGTGGGGGCGGAGGAGGATGCTAGAGCAAATTCAGTGGAGGTCATGGGAAGATTGAGGGAGGAGAAAGAACGATTGAAAGATTATGAGAATTTGAGAGGACAGAGAGGCGAGAGAGAGAGAGAGAGAGAGAGAGCAAGACACAGCATAATTTCAGAAGCACTATGGCTCTGATACCATGTGAGAATTTGAGAAAAGCAGGATGATTTTCCCTGTCTTGTTTTATACATTATATAGAAGAGTACAAAAGCGATCAAGTAACAAATTGGTTTACAATGAAGATAAACATAAGAAGATAATGCAAAGATATCAGGGAGATATCTCCTTGATTCTAGGAGCCGATAATCCATGCTGTTGCACCAGCCTTGGTAATTCACTCACAACTGGAACAATACAATTCAATATATGTTATGCAGCTGTACACTTCATCAAGGTTATAATAATGTGCAAGGGAAAGGTAAGTGAGAATGTCTCCGATGTTGTGAGCATCTAGATCTAACATACATTGGCAAACTAGTCAAGGAGCACATTAACACATGCCCAATCGATGAAGCGAGAGAGAAATTCTGCTTGAAATGAATACAAAAATGCCCAAGAAATGTGTCAGATTAACTACTGCATGTCACCGTATAGCCAATTAAACAAGAAAAAGGCTGCAAGACAATCTGCGAATGAACAGAAGCCCATACCTTGGATTCCTCATTCCAACACTCTGATTACTTGCACTTCTGTTTGATGAAGCAGCGGTTCGAGCATCATCCCCTTGTAGAGACTGAGAGCTAAAATGAGAAGGAGGAGCACTGGGGAGATTACCAACAGAAGAACTCTGACGGGATGGGGCTGAATCTTGTTCAGAAACTTGGCTCCGGTGGAGAAAGCGCCAGTAAATAAGAGGGATTGTTCCAAGACATCCAGCAGCATAACCTATGACCCAAGCAAATAATGGGGCATGCGGGTGTTCATGCTTTGACAGAGACAAGACCACAACTGATGCAATGATCTGGCCTAGTGTAAGGACTAGTTCAACCGATATCCAAAATCCCGAATTCAATGGACTCCTCCGGCGTCGGCTATGACCATTCCCTCTGGACCCTCTCCTAGTCACTGAAGAGTTCCGGGAGTTTGAAGTGCTGGAAACAGGAAGTGACTGTTGAGAAACGGAAGTCCTCATATTACTAGAAGGTCTGTCATCGTGCAGGGAAAGGTCGACATCATTGAATATCCCATCGTGAACAGAACCCAAAGAGGAAGCATCATTATTCCCTGTGATGTTAATTACATGTTCACTCTCGCTTGGTCTGCCTGATTGATCCATCTAGCACTGGTGGCTTCTCAATATGGCTTTCACAATAGTTCAAACAAGGCAACAGCCATCAAACAGCGGCATAAAAGGAAACAGCAGAAGCACATTAAAAACCCCTTGATCCTTTACTACTTGATCAGAGTTCGTATATAACCAGCCTAGTGCAGTCTAGATCTTTTTTCACACAGCGGAGACAATTAGGCTGAGAAGAAGCATGGGAATCGGCTACTGCTACCCTGTGCAATAACACAAGAAGCAATCACTGAAAGATATTAATTTAGCTGAGGCGATATCAATGTCACACAATAGATTATTCCAATGGACACATGAAGAAAATCAATGGAAGACATCAATTACCTCAATAAACATCAATTTTTGTATATACACTTCAATGATGCGGAAAAGTTTGAACTGATGTGATATGAATCTCCCGTATAAAATGAAAACCCTACCCGACAAATCATAATATACTTATTTGTTCAGTTGTGCAGCCCAGTTTTGCAAAGTCATATATATATATACTTTGCCTACTTGGTTGGTTTTCAACACAAAGATGTGATGAATCTTAGGCTTATTTGTGTTTACATGTTCACAACAGTCACACCCACATGTACAAACAAATGTAGCCAAATTGGAAGTTTGGCTCATCTGGTTGGTCATTGTGCTGATACTCATAAACCAACGAACACTTCTATTTATTTGACCTGACGACAAGTATCCCTAGCAGTAAAACCTAAAATGAAACAAGCACTATTCATTCTCCGAGAGCTCCATTTACCATTTTACTCCAATAACGAAGTATTAGGTGTTACAAACACCTAAATGATCAGCTCAATTATTCTGAACAGCCAATTATGTTCTTTCGTTAATCTTCTTTTTCCAGGGTGCAGCAATCACATAAACCTAATCAACTCATTTTCAGAAACCCACAAAACCCAAGATTCTGAAACTCCAAAGAACTGCTGTACCAGTGAATTCTATAGAGAACACACCAAAATGCAAACACTAGCTGAAACGAAGATCAACTCATCATCGAAGCATAAACCTCAATGGCAGAAATCACAAGAAATTATCTTATTGGATGCCCAGAAAAAAAAAAGGAATAAAAAGCCAAGATAATATTCATCAAAGCACCATCCAGTTTGATCCGTTTCAGAGCTTGGGGTATTTATGTAGAATTCAAATCGTTCAACCCATAGTGAAAAGACCCAGAGAAATGCAATTTACAGAACACGAATGGAAGAGTTCCATCAGCGAAGAATTTCTAATGATTCTATTGATAAAAAAAAATCAGAGATAATAGAAGCAAATCTAACTAAAACAAAAAATCAACGTACTGGGAGAAAGAGAAAACTGATCAGCGGCCATGAAAGCTGAGGGAGTTTGAAGATGTGATAGCTGATGAAAGGGAAGCAAAGAAGGTTTTCTTTCCCTTTTTTGCTCTTTATTTTTTCCTTTTTTCCTTGCATTTAAAATTTAAATTGAACGTTTTTTCCTTTTTGATAACAAATTTGAAGAACTAGTATTTGAGAAGTTGAGAGTATCCTATTCCTACTAAAACTCTTTGACCTTTTACTTTTTTTCAAAGTCGAAAACCCACTTTATTTTCCAAAAAAGATTCAATTTACAATGAGATATAACGAAAGTTGATATCTATATTACAAACAAAATAAGATATATTTTGAATTTATTCTCCTCAATATCGTCTTATATTGTTAAAAGTAACAATTTCATTGGTTCATAAAAAAACTCACATCTCTCTCTCATTATCTCTCTCACATCACATCACAGAATATTA
>JAOWBR010169214.1:0-11523 GCA_028571145.1 Dionaea muscipula
ACATCTCGTACTACAGTCGTACCGATAGATTGTTCAGGTCTATCTGCTGACTGTGAACACAAACTTATATTCTATTCCTTCCAATGACAGAGTTTTCTGTATATAAGCTATACTCTACATACCAAGCCATCTAGAATAGAATATTGGACAAATGATACAAATATCATACGAAACACCATAATTGATTTTCATAAAACATTCTCATTTTTTCATAAGAAAAAATGTTTTATTACATGTCTTTAGGATAAAATCCTAACATGTGCTCCAACCTTGATCCACATGACTCATTCGACTTCGATCTCCTTCTATACGACTCTTCGTAGACTTGGTTAGGGTTCTATGGAGATGAGAAACTCTTTCTCTCCTCTCTCTTGGTGGGCGACACTTACATCGGGAACAAGAGACTAGATTCATTCTCTTCCTTTTATAATCCAACCGTTAGGCGGTCTCACAGCCTTTTCATATTCCCAATGTCATACGCCCTCCCGGGTGTGACCGGCACGTGAACGATGGGGGTCACCCACGTGCCACGTAAGCCTAGAATGCTAAACCAAAACCACGGCGAAACCTTTAGTCATTAACCAAAATCATCAGAGTTAAAAATTTAAATCATGCGGATGAAAATCTAGACCCATAAGGGGAAACATCAACAGTCTAAACCCATATCGGGAGTGATTAAAAAAACCCACATGGGGAAACACAGTGACAAGTCTATGATCTAAGTTCTAGAGAAGTCCATACAAACAAGTCTCAAGTGTTTCAAAGTATCTCAAATGAACTGTGGACAAACCACTAAAAAGATGCATGACACATCCAAAAATGAATCCTAAGAGGCGTGCCCCGTCTCCGCGACATCCTCCTAGCTCTCAACCTGCTCACTTGCTCCAAATTATACACGGGTTAGTAAATAGTCTAGTGGCATACTAAGTCAAGAATAAAGGGCTAAAACCGGCTAAGTGTGGTTGACAGTAAAATCAAACATATAAACCGGACCACGGTATCCATATCTCGCCGGGACGTAGTCCCGCACGTAGGTACCCGAAAAAATAGGACCACCAACCACACATGGTAAATGACAGAAAGTAAACGAAATCGTCCATATGACATACCATAACCCGCGAAGGGAAAACATGTAGCAAGAGTATAAATATATATCAATAACAGATCAATGGCCATATAGGTGTATACATGCACATCTGTCAAGGGTACCTAATCTATCCAGGCATTCCTCCCCCAACTATGGCCACCGGGTAGGAACCATCATGGTAGATACGTCCAGGATAATTATCGCGCTATAGTGCTCTATGGACGTTGCGATACCGGGGTCACCCTATTGGGTATATTGCCCAAACGGCCAGAGTCTCTCCTTTGGGCTTCGGATCTACTCACTGCATAGGATATAGAGGCCACCACCCCCTATGCCTAAATCAACAACAATATGTCATGCCAATGGAACGGAAATGAATAACAGTACGAGTCCACATGCAAAGAAAGCATCATAACCAAGCCGTAGCCGGAAGGTAGGATAAGATAACATGACCACGGTCCACAGACAATGGAAAATGGGAACTAACATGTGGACTATTTAACAATACACAAGAATACCGTGTATGCCAACGGTAGAGGTACTAGATAGAAAATCATGACATGTAAAAGTGTTTAGGTTAGTGTACATCTCCTCACCTGAGTCGTAGAAAGATGCTAACTCTCAACTAAGTGCTAACCGGTCTTCGGAACAGCCTTAGGGCCTAAAGCACATGTCAAACGAAATAACCTCTTAAAACCGAGGTCAAACTAATCAACGAAACATACTCCGGACCCTAAGACCCCTAAGTGACGTTCGAACAAGTCTAACAGGCACCCTAAACAATTCAGGATCGATGTGTGATTGGAAAACATGGGAAAAACTTCCCTATGGGAAGTCTACAGGAAGCACGGTCGTGCCCAGGGGCACGGCCACCCCTGGCCAGCCGTGTTTCCACCTGTTCTCTTTTTGCATGAATCCTGAATAAAAGAACGGCCATGCTTTATCGGGCGCGGTAGTATTTCTTCCAGCAAAACGCGCCCATGTTTGCATTTGGGCCGAAACACGGCCATGCTTTTTGGCATGAGCGTGTTTCGCCCAGCAACGCAAGAAAATACTCCAAAACTGCTCCAAACTCAATCTAACTTAGTCCAAGGCAAATCTAAGCTAAACTAACCCCTTTGACACATCAAATGGCATGAAAATCGACCGAAAACAAGTCCCAAAACATGTCCAAACATGCCACACATAGAAGAATGCGAAAATGGGGTTTATGCACAAACACACCCAAAAATCACCTAATCTTTCAATGCCTTGATTCAAATCCAAAAATGAGGCAAACCACACCCTCAACCAACACCCATATACCTCAATGACATAATCACAAACATCATTCATCAACTAGAAGTCCACACACCATGGATTAAGCTCCCGAAAGGAAAAATCAAGCTCTCACCTTTAGGTGTATGAAATGGAGGTCAATGGGATGAAGATGATGATGCACGCCCCCTTCTCTAAGCTCCAATGATGCTGCTCCAGCTCAAGAAACCAAGAGAAATCAAAGAGGATGAAGGAGATGAAGAAGAGGAAGAAGGAGATGAGGGGAAAGAGAGAGTGACGAGAGAGAGATAATAAGGAGTGCAGAATGGGGCTGCCCAAAAGGGTTATAAGGATTTAAGATAAGGGTTAAAAGGGTGTGGGGGCAATTCGATCCTTTCCAAATCTAAAACAAGAACCAAAATCAAATTAGGTCAAAGAAAAATGAATCTAATGGGTGTTGACCCCATGATCAACTCAAGAAAATTTCCATGTCTCTACCAATGTGCCACACCGGTTTTCATGTTAAAAACATGAGCCGAGTTAAAAAAAATACAGGTTGTTACACCCTTCCCCCCTTAATGGAATTTCATCCCCGAAATTCGAAACAACACAATTGAAAACGGAAATGAAACGAGGGTTTACCTCAAAACAGGTGAGGGTACTTCTCGCGCATCTCGACCTCGCGCTCCCAAGTGACTTCCTCAATTTTTTGATTCTGCCATAAAACCTTGACCAAAGGAACCGTCTTGTTCCGAAGCACTTTGTCTTTGCGATTAAAGATCTCCACCGGTTGTTCTTCGTATGTCAAGTCCTCTCTCATATGCAACAGCTCAAAGTCTATCACTTGGTTCGGACAATGCACATACTTCCTCAGTATGGAAACATGAAAGACATTGTGCACGGATCCAAGCTTGCCGGCAAGGCCAACCGGTAGGAAACCGCTCCGAATCTATCAAGCACCTCAAATGGTCCGATGAAATGGGGACAAAGCTTCCCTCTCCGTCCAAAATGGATTGTTCCTCACCATGAAAATACCTTAAGCAAAACCTTGTCACCAACTTGGAACTCAAGCTCTCGGCGCCAGTTGTCGATGTAGCTATTCTGGTGACTCGGTGCAGTCAATAACTTTTCCCGAATCAGTGTTATCTTCTGACGTGCATTCTCAACCAAATCCGACCTAAGCAAGTGTCTCTCTCCAACCTCGTACCAACAACTAGGAGATATATATCTCCTCTCGTAGAGTGCCTCGTACGGGGCCATGTCAATGATCAAATGATGGATGTTGTTGTATGAGAACTCCATCAAGGGTAACAGATCATCCCAATTCCCCTTCCACTCAAGTGCACAAGCACGCAACATGTCCTCGAGTGTCTGAATCGTGCGCTCGGACTGGCCATCAGTTTATGGATGGTACGCTGTGCTCAAACTCAGTCTGTTCCCGAAAGCTTTGTGGAGAGCGCTCTAGAATTTTGAAAGAAAACGACGGTCATGATTAGAAACAATGCTCATAGGGGTACCATGCAATTTGATGATCTCCCTTATGTGCAACCGAGCTAGGCGCTCCAATGAAAACGTTACCTTCACATGTAAGAAATGTGCCGACTTCGTGAGTCGGTCCACGATCACCCACAACGCATCGTGCCCATTTCGGGTGGTAGGCAACCCGATCACGAAATCCATGATAATGTGCTCCCACTTCCACTCTGGAATCGGCACTGGTTGCAACTTGCCAACAGGCCTCTGGTACTCGACCTTTACTTGCTGACACATAAGACACTGAGCCACAAACTCTGCAATGTGCTTCTTCAAGCCACGCCATCAAAAGTTTTCTTTTAAGTCTCGATATATCATGGTGGCACCCAGACGAACATTGAACCAAGAGTTATACGCCTCTGTCAACAATGCCATGCGCAACTCCTCATGGTCCATAAGAACAACTCTACCTCAGAATCTCAACATCTCTTCTGGTGTCACTGAAAAGTTCAGCTCCGCTCTCTCAGGCATGTTGTCAATGATGCTCTGGTACTCGGGCTCCTGTCACTAAGCAACCAGAATCCAATCCCTCATCGTCGGTCGGACAGTCAGCTGGCTAATCAAACCATCAACACACTGTTGGACTAGCTGGTGTTGTGGGACAGCAGGGTTCATGGATGCTGCTCAACATATGTGAGAAGGGGGAGATTTTGTTGAGATTTCTTAGCATATGTTGATGCTCAAGGCGGTGGCGTGGACATGGTGGTGGCAGGTTCTGTTGAAGCCGTGAAACCATGATGATTCTCTGACGTC
Source organism: Dionaea muscipula (assembly GCA_028571145.1). Lineage (NCBI taxonomy): Eukaryota > Viridiplantae > Streptophyta > Magnoliopsida > Caryophyllales > Droseraceae > Dionaea > Dionaea muscipula. The sequence goes on from JAOWBR010169214.1 coordinate 4,631, forward strand.
ATGGGGATTCATGATGTTTGTCATCATGTGTTTGGTTTGTATGCCACGTTTCAGGTCTCGACATGATCTGATGTGAGAGTTAGTAACTCTCGGCGCCATGACGATGGGAAACTGTGGCGAAAGTTCCCAGGCTAGAAGACGCATGGCGGCAAGTTGTTCTAACTTACATTTCCTTTACTGTATGGACAAATCCTGTTGCACGAATGTTGTTCATGGTGTACTAATGTATAAGGACATGCTTTTGCATTGATGTCAGTGCTGGATGAGTATGGCGTCAGGCATGTCAGTGCCATAGTATGTAACCTCTCAATATGGCTTTGCCACAGAGGTTGGCGCCCCAGGCAATTGAGCTTAAGGAATTGTGCCATTCAGTTAGACCTATCGTTGTAGGTTTGTTAGCCAACCTTGGAAAGTGTGCCTAGGCTGTTATAACTAGAGTGGCATATGTCTTGTCCTCATTGGTTGTAATAGTATATAAATTTGTATTCCCGGATGTGGGAATAGTAGCATGTACTTTGTGAAAAATTTTGAATCTAGTTTCAGAGTACTTTGCTCTGTTTTCTCCACTCTCTTCTTCTCTTCGTTTCACCTTGAGTTTGCTGTTTTTGTGCTTGATTCATTAGGATTAGTAAGTGCAAGAGATCGATTCAACTTTTAGATTTCTCATTAAGTTGTATCAGAGCTCGGTTGAAGTGCTCTGTTTCTTAAGCCACGGTGTTTGAAGTTCTTCGAGTTTTTCAGATCCGATTGGAGTCTGAGGTGTTCTCGAGTTTGATTATTTCAGATCTTGTTCAATTTGAGGTTTGTAGCTAATGATTCACTAATTCATAGTGGAGGCCAATCACAGTCGCATAATTACGCTCAATGGAGGAAACTTCCATATTTGGAAGGGGAAGATGGAGGATCTTCTCTATGTCAAACAGCTTCATCTACCTATGTTTGGAGAGAAGCCTGCTGATAAATCCACAGAGGATTGGATGATGTTGCATCGACAAGTATGCAGATACATTCCTCAGTGGGTGGATGACAATGTTCTCAATCACATTTGTGATATCGCGAATGCGAAGACGTTGTTGATGAAACTTGATGAATTGTATGCTAAAAAAACAGGAAACAATAAGATGTTCCTGATTAGGAAATTGATGTCGCTGAGGTATGATGATTCCAGTCCTATCATGGATCACCTGAATTTGTTTCAAGGGATTGTGAATCAATTGTCCAGAATGGGGATATACTTTGGTGATGAAGTTCAAGGACTGTGTCTGCTAGGAACTCTCCCAGATTCTTGGGAAACTTTTCGAATGACAGTTATGAATTCAGCTCCAAATGTTGTTGTGACCATGGATATTGCCAAATCTAGAGTTATGAACGAGGAGCTTCGGAGGCAAGCTACTGGATCTGGATCCGAAAAGCTGGAGTTGATGGTGATGGATTCCAGGGGGAGGAGCTCTTCCAGAGATAAGGCAAGGAAAGATTCATCGAAGAGTAAGAGTTAATATGGGAGAGTTTCCAAGGCGACAACAGAATGCTTCTTCTATCACAAGAAAGGCTACTACAAGCGAGATTGCTATAAGTGACGCGTTCAGAAACAGAGTGGTTGTGGCGATGGTCAGACCTTGGCGGCGACAGTAGGAGTTAAGAACTCTAGGAGTAAGTCCTCAGGGAAATCAGCTAGTTCTAGCTCTGCTCAGGATGGTGAGTTTATTCCTTGGTTAGAGGATGACTTAGTGTGTCTTGTTGGATTGGAGAGGAAGTGGGTGGTGGATAATGGCGCCACTATTCATGCTACTCCAAGACGAGAGTTGTTTTCTGCCTACACGCCAGGAGAGTACGGCACTGTAAGGATGGAAAATGTTGGCGTGGTGGCAGCCATAGGCATAGGCAGTGTTTGCCTAGAGAATAAGCAAGGTGGGAAATAGGGAGGTCAGATGATGATGGCTTTGTGAGTACCTTCAAAGATGGAGGATGAAAGCTAATCAAGAGGTCCTTCGTCATGGCGAGGGGTAGGAAGAAGTCAGCCCTGTATGTTCTACAGACCATGCTGATGGCGACAGGGCATGTCAACGCCTTGGAAGATGAAGAAGCCACTAGCTTGTGGAACAATCATCTTGCTCATATGAGTGAGAAGGGCATGGTTGTGCTTATCAAGAAAGGATTGTTGCCAAGACTGAAGTCAGTGAATTTGAGGAGATGCGAGCATTGTCTTCAGGGAAAGCAGAATAGAGTGGCATTTAAGAGCCCCTCGAACCCATGGCGGCTGGCTCAGATTTTGGACCTTATTTACACTAATGTGTGTGGTCTAATGCCTGTGAAGTCACAGGTGCTAGTTACTTCATAACCTTCATTGATGATCACTTGAGGAAGACTTGGGTGTATTTATTGAAGACAAAGGACCAGGTTGCTGGAGTATTCCAAGAATTACATGCCTTGGTGGAAAGGCAAACTGGAAAAAAGCTGAAGGCGGTAAGCTCTGACAATGGCAGTGAGTTCATTGGTGAGGTTGATAGCTACTGTCGGAAGAATGGAATTCGTCATCAAAGGACACTCCCCAAGACGCCACACCTGAATGGCGTAGCTGAGAGGATGAACAGAACCTTGATGGAGAGAATGAGATGTTTGCTCTCACAGAGTGGACTTCCGAAGACCTTCTAGGATGAGGCTTTAGGAACTGTAGTCCATGTTCTTAATGTTTCTTCATGTATTCCTCTTCAGCTAGATGTTCCTGAAAAAGTTTCGTCTGGCAAGCTCGTTTCTTATGATAGTTTGTATAGCTTTGGTTGTACTATTTTTGCTCATGTCCCTAAGGACGAAAGGTCCAAGCTTGATGTAATGTCAAAGAAATGCATATTTCTTGGTTATGGCTTATGTGATGATTTTGGTTATAGGTTTTATGATCCTGAGGCGAAGAAGTTGATCAGAAGCCGGGATATAATCTTTGATGAGCACAGTAAGGGGAAGCCAAAGCAGATGTCAGAGGAAGACAAAGTACCCTATGGCGTGGCTAAGATGTCGCCTCAAGAAGTTGCAGAGGTGACGCTACAGGTGGTAACACTACAGGTGTTGGCGCCACAGGCTGAGGCAACCATCTCAGGTCACGCCACAGAGCAACCAACTGAGGTGACGCCACAGCAGGCTGAGGTCCTAAGGAGATCAGGGAGGATCAGGAAAAGACCTGTCCGGTACCCAGAGTCTGAAATTAGTTTGTTGACTCATGATGGGGAGCCCGAAACTTATCATGAAGCACTTGAAGTTGCTAAGAAGGATAAGTGGCTCAACGCCATGAAGGAAGAAATGAAGTCCTTAAAGGACAATGACACCTTTGAGTTGGTAGAGTTGCCCAAGGGGCAAAAACCACTCAAGAACAAATGGGTTTATAGAATCAAGACGGCAGAGCTTGATAGAAAGCCAAGATACAAGGCTAGGCTTGTGGTGAAGGGTTTTTCATAAAAGAAGGGTGTTGATTTCGATGAAATATTTTTCCCTGTTGTCAAGATGTCCTCTGTAAGGATAGTCTTGGGTCTTGTAGCCAGTCTGAATCTCGAGGTAGAGCAGATGGATGTAAAGACGACTTTCCTCAATGGTAAGCTTGAGGAGGAAATCTACATGGAACAACCTACGGGTTTTTTAGAAAAAGGGAAGAAACACATAGTATGCAAGCTGAAGAAAAGCCTGTATGGGCTTAATCAAGCGCCGCGACAGTGGTATAAGAAGTTTGAGGTGGCAATGCAAGAGCAGGGCTACGCCAAGACAACATCAGGTCACTGTGTGTTTGTGAAAAGATTCTCTTCAGAAGATTTTATTATTCTTCTCTTATACGTTGATGATATGCTTATTGTGGGCAAAAGCATAGAGAGGATTCAAGAATTAAAGGTAGGGCTTGGATAAGTCTTCGAGATGAAGGAAATGGGAGCCTCCAGGAAGATTCTTGGGGTGGAGATCATCAGATGGAATAGGAAGCTGTATTTGACACAACAGAGATACATTGAGAAGATTCTGAAGAGGTTTAGCTTAGATGAAGCTAAAGCATGTCAACGCCATTGGCATCTCACTTTAAGTTTCGCCATGATCAATCTCCGAAGACTTCCGATGAAACTGGGGCGATGGAAACTGTCCCTTATGCTTCAGCAGTAGGGAGTTTGATGTATGCAATGATTGCAACGAGGGTGGATATAGCTCATGCAGTTGGTGTAGTGAGCAGATTCATGTCTAGTTCGAGTAAAGAGCATTAGGAGGCGGTGAAGTGGATCTTCAAGTACTTGAAAGATACATCAAGCTTAGCTTTATGCTATGGCAACGAGTCTCCAGTGTTGACAGCCATTACTGATGCGGATATGGCAGGGGATCTAGACTCAAGGAAGTCTACTTCAGGTTACCTGATGAATTTTGCAGGTGGAGCTGTGGCATAGCAGTCCAAGTTGTAGAAGTATGTGGCTTTATCAACCACAAAGGCTGAGTTCATCGCCGCAACAGAAGCTTCAAAGGAACCTTTGTTGATGAAGAGGTTCTTTTCTGTTTTGGGGATTGAACAAGACAAATTTATGTTGCAATGTGATAGTTAGAGTGGTATTCACTTAGCCAAAAATTCCTTGTTCTATTATCGATCAAATCATATTGATGTGCGGTATCATTGGATTCGAGACGCATTGGCAGAGAATCAGCTTAAACTGGAGAAGGTACACATCGATGACAATGGTGCTAACATGATGACTAAAGTTCTATCTTCGAAGAAGTTCAAGAAGTGTTATGGGACATTAGGGCTCATAGATGCTGCTCAACATATGTGAGAAGGGGGAGATTTTTTTGAGATTTCTCAGCATATGTTGATGCTCAAGGCGGTGGCGTGGACATGGTGGCGGCAGGTTCTGTTGAAGCCGTGAAACCATGGAGCTAGCTTGATGGATATGATTATCCATGATGATTCTCTGATGCCACAGGGATTCATGATGTTTGTGAGTATACTATGTTTCAGGTTTCGACATGATCTGATCTGAGAGTTAGTAACTCTCGGCGCCATGACGATGGAAAACAGTGGCTGAAGTTCCCAGGCCAGAAGACGCATGGAGGCAAGTTGTTCTAACTTGAATTTCCTTTGTTGTATGGACGAATCCTGTTGCACGGATGTTGTTCATGGTGTCCTAATGTATAAGGATAGGCTTTTGCATTGATGTCAATGCTGGATGAGTATGGCGTCAGGCATGTCAGCGCCATAGTAGGTAACTTCTTAAGATGGCTTCGCCATAGAGGTTGGCGTCCCGGGCAGTTGAGCATAGGGAATTATGCCATTCAGTTAGAACTATTATTGTAGGTTTGTTAGCTGACCATGGGAAGTGTGCCTAGACTGTTATAACTAGAGTGACACGTGTCTTATCCTCATTAGTTGTAATAATGTATAAATTTGTATTCCCAGATGCGGGAATAGTAGCATGCACTTTGTGAAAAAATTTGAATCAAGTTTCAGAGTACTTTGCTCTATTTTCTCCACTCTCTTCTTCTCTTCGTTTCTCCTTGAGTTTGCTGTTTTTTTGCTCGATTCACTGTGAATAGTAAGTGCGAGAGATCGATTCTGCTTTTAGATTTCTCATCAGCTGGATCTCCAACCTCCTGAACTCCTCAATCAAACATGGTTGGAGAGTCAAACACGCAAAACTGCCATCTGCCCTACTGCTCAAGGTGACAACTACCACAATGGCCTTGCCCGAGTGGTATCGAATGGTCAAGTCGTAGTCTTTCAACAGCTCAAGATATCTCTGTTGTATCAGGTTCAACTACTTTTATGTGAAGATGTACTTTAAGCTTTTGTGATCGGTGAACACCTCACAAGTCTCACCATAGAGCTAGTGTCATACCCGTGCCCTTATTTTCAGTTAAAATGATTATTTTATCATTATTCATTATTATATTAATATTTTATTAATATTAATATTTTAATGAGTTGAGATGTATTGAGGATATTTGGAGGTGAATATCCCACTTTAGAGGTAAAGACATTGATTTGAGGTCGAAACTTCGGTTTCCATGAGATTTCGGCTTTTTGCCGTAAAAAGGGCAAAACGTTCATTTTAAGGTAAAGGTATCGGATTGGGATAAATTTTATACCATTGAGATCATTACGAAAAATGGAGAATTTTGAGTACTCATTTGCATTTTTAGGATGACTTTTAGGTCACGGTTTTTAAGTTAGACCGGTTTTGAGTTAACTAACCATGGTTAATAATTAACCTAGGTTAGTTAGGGTATCCTTACCTTGGATTAGGCGTGCAAGGTGGCTACATCATCAGCAGGTTTTGTTGACTTCCTATTGTCATGATAAGTATGGAATTTTGGTGACTAATCCTCTAATTCCTAAGGGCATGACACCTAGCTAATGACTAACCTACTAGCTTAGGCCCTCCTAGGCTGAATTCTGGAGTTTGCTTGCTGCAAACAGAAGGAAAGATCAGAAAATCAGAAAGAAATGAAAAGCGGACACATGAGAAAAGAAGAAAGAAGAAGAAGAATTAAGTTGAGGGGATTCACCTTGTTTCATTGATTTTGATCTTGTGGTCTTGATTCAGAGCTTGAGGGGTGACTTAGAAGAGCTAAGCTCCACTACATCTTACTGCTAGGTGAGGTTTTGATCTCCTCTTGGGTTGTTTATCATGGTTATATTGATAAATTGATGATTATATTAAAGGAGATATGCATAAGAAGCTTAAAAGTGATTTTTTATATAGGCAAATCATGGACCAGAAGTTGTTATGGCTTGGTATTGGTTTAGACCTGTTAATAGCATGTAGCATGATGTGTCTAAACTAGAAAATGAGCTTTTGGTTGAGATTAAACCATTGAATTGATGAAAATGGTGAAAAAGAGGGATTTTGTGTATATATGAAATTTGATTATGTCAAATGATT